>QRFJ01001720.1:177698-217577 GCA_006176705.1 Cocos nucifera
AGCTAGTGTTATAGATTTGGACTACAACTATTACTTGGTATCTTAGACCATATGGAACCTGAGGTGTATGATTGCCACTATGTGACATGTTCATTGTACACGAAGAACTGTTGCATCAAAGACTGCGAGATCTACTCTCCGGCTGGTAGAGGAGCACTAGCCACATATCTGATGCTCATCGAAAATCAAGTCCAAGCAACCGCCAATGGCCATACCTGGTAGAATGACAAATAAATAGAAAGAGTGTTCATAATTTTAATCTTCACATCATGCGGACTTTCGAACCAATCGAATCGTATTAACATCATATGACACAGAGACTAGGGTTGACTTAGTCTCACACTTAATCCAATAAAATCTGATCGTGGATTCAGTAAAAAGACAATCTAGAACAATCAGCGTAGCCTGCACCAAAGTGTTCGCATATCCAGCTCTGATTGCCGAGTTCCACCAGTATAACTGCTAGGTCACACTAAGCGATCGGATTATTGGACGAACAGCAATTTAGAATGAGCTTAGATAGATCGATCATTACTAGCTGTTCGAATCAGAAGAGTTCTAGATCACATCGAAAGGAGTTTTCCGATGCTATTGATCATGATAGAGATCTATGACATATCCACATTACAATATAGAACTGACCAACTGGTGATCAACAACGGTTTGAATCTGGTGATCATCAATTATGAATCTAAGTCAATTTGATCTGAATGAATTTCAAATTAGGTTCAAAGAAATCGTGCTAGCACTCGATTGGAACCTAACGTTCTCTTTTTACTATTCATAAATAAGTTTGTCCTGACTAAAGCCAAAGGAGTTTGTGCTCCAATCAGAGGTCTTCATATGGTCTGACTTGGGAGGTGTCCAAAGTCAAAAATAGGTTGTCTTATTTGTAGAACATTACCTGCCATTTTTGGTCACCTGCCATTTCTTGTTTCTTTGACTTTTTGGTCAAAAGTCTACCTTTGACTGTGGTCAAAATGTTGACCATTCACCCTTTGACTTTTGACCACATGTCATTGCACCTATTGGAGGAAGCTGGTGGGGGCCTGTCCCCTGCCAGAACCTGCAAGGAGATGGGCGCACGCCAAGGTGGCGTGAGCCCAAGTAGGAGGCGCCTAAGGAGTCCTTGTTGAGACAAGGACTCACCTCCCTTTAGGGATTCAATCAGAGTTCTACTAAGAATCCCAGTTTGACTGTTCTTTAGGCGCCTCCAAGGAGGAATCCAGGGGTCTCTATTCCAACCAATCAGATTTAGATCTGATTTCACAAAGGGTTGTGATTGGTTGAGAGAAGAGGAGTTGGATCACAAAGGTCTATTAAAATAAGACCCTGCGCCCAACCCTAATTCCAATGTATTAGATACACCCCAAGGCTGCTCTCCCCTCCTTCTCCATTGCCTAAACTTCTTCTCCTCTTGCTCTCCACGTCCAAAAGGGTGTTTTGCGACTTCAAGTTTGGGTGCGATTCAGATCAAGCGAAGGCGATCAAAAGCAAGAAGCTGCGCTGCATGCAAAAGGATGACTGAGATCTCAAAAGAGTTTGGAAAGATCCTCCAGATCAGATCCAGATCTGATTTTGGAGGTGTGATAGAGAAGGAAGAGGTTCTCCAGGATCCAACCCAAGTGATACTGGTATGAGGCCAGGCGGCTTGCGTGGCTAAGATCCAGAAACTGGTTCCGCGCAATCAAGATCATCTACAGGGTAAGGAGGATTACCCAATTCAGGTAAATTGAATTTGATTTAATTTATCTTATTTATTTTATTTATTAAAATAATAAGAATCAGATCTGAAACATATCAAGAGCTGATTAAGTCAAGAGAAAAATTTTTGAAATATATCTCTTGATCTAATCAGATCTGGAGCGAACCTTGGACCGGGAAATCAGATTTCCTTCAACCTGTATCAGAGCCATGGTTCTAAATTGTTTAGATCTGATTTTAATTTTATTTTATTTAAAAATAATATGATTTCAGATGTCACATTGAGATGTGATCAGATCTAAAATTAGAAAAAATTAAATTAACATGATTTAGATCTAAGATCATGAAGATATGCATGACTAGTAATCTAGAATAGAATAGTTCTAGAGAATAGTTTTTGCATGCTTGATTTTATCTGATTAAATCATATTTAGGATCTTCTATTTACTATTTTCTGATATTATAAGGTGTTATAATAACATCTGATAAACAAAGCGAATAAAAATTATTTAATTTTAAATAGATAATAGAAGATATGATAGATGCATGACTAGACTAATTGGTAGAATAGTTCTACATGAATTTATCTAATTAGAATTATTTTAGATAGATCCAATTTAAATCTAATTTTTTAGATATTTATAGATAATTTAGATTCTGAAAACATGCATGAATTGATACATGAGATGTATGCCAAAATATGGCTTGATTAGATCTAAATTTATATATTGAGATATTATGATATAGTCTATTAAACTGTTTTGTAGATTTAACATGTTCCGATTAAGGCGTTTCCTCTTGGCCGTCCGGTCATAAGAACGAGGAAGGGTTTAAAGGCCCTCTCTCCCATTTCGAGGGGGGTGTTCTTATGATGTGTAGGGGCGGGGGGTGCTTATTGTTGCTTTATTGATGTTGCTTGTGTTTTGGTGTGATTGTTGCTGTTTTTGTGTGTGTGCTTGATTTTTGCTATGCTAGTGCGTGCTTTTGCGTAATCTTGTGATTGCGTTGTGTGCTGGCATGTCGTCCTTAATCAGAAACCCAAAACCTTACTTTCTGCAAAACCCTAATCCTGAAAACCCTAGGATTTATTGTGCTATATTTTTATTTATGAACCCAACTTAATTAAGAATTAAGGTTTATGAATATATAATTAGCGTCTAAAATTGAGAATTTTAGATACTAAGACATATTCATAATTACTGGGTTCGGGCTTGGGTTAGCTCAATTAGGTCTAAGCGGTGATCAAACCGAATCAAGGTTGGTTAGATGGGATCTAACCAATGCTTAAATTGACCAGCCCTATAGGATAAGTGCTGGGTCAAGATCGAGTCACGATCAAGCAAGACCTAATAGGCTCAGAGGTTTGAGTCTGGATTGTAGGCTAAACCCAATGGGTTCTGACTCAATAATTGGTGTCTAAAGATAAGTTTGGCACAGACGACGACTGGTTTTTAATTGGGAAGCTACTCGACCTGAATTGCATCTTGTTTGCGATGTTAACGCATATTCCTTCCACCGGTCTCACTTACCTGGCCATATCTGTTTGACACAGTTCTGATCTGAGGTGGTCAATAATCGCAGCTGACCCATGCCACTAGGTTAGTCATAATTGTTATGACTAAGCCAAGTCTAGTTTAATGAGACCTGAATCAATTTCCCTAAGAAAAGATTAAGTCCGAGGTCTTCCACCATTGTAGACATGCGGGCCCTTCCCCGGGGTTGATTGTTCTCGGCTGGAATATAGTGGCTCAGTTTGCACCGGGAAGACGCAACCATGTCTATTAGGCATGGATGCATGGGCTGGAGGATGAGGTTGGGCTTCAATATTCCGGATACGGTAGAGACCCAATTAGGTGAACCCAGTCTATGAAATGATGGGTCTGGAAATTTAACTAAGGAGGGTGATCAATATTTCCGGTACGGTGAGATATCATGAATTAGAGAACCAAGTTTGGGTGCCACCATGATTTAGAAGAATTCATTGCAAACAAGAGTTGTTCACTCATTGGCTAACCCATCACCAATAACTGTTTAGGTGAGTGATGAGTCAGTTGGTTGAGACCGCACCACCACTAGAAATCATTCAATCGCGGAGATTTTCGCATACTCCTACAGAGGACGTGTAGGGATCCGAGAAAATAGTGGAGCAATTGTTTAAAAAAAATTAAAAATTCCCTAAACAAATTGCGTCAAGTCAAAATTACAGTATCTAACTAGAATCTTTGACTCTCTACAGAAAATGTCTGCGTCCAAACCCACTGGCACGTTATCCTTGACACACTAGACTGACTGGACCCAATTAAAGATTGGCCAGGACTACAAAATTGTTTTGGGTCAGGAGAGTTAACACATTATTTTGGACAGGACCCTCCACCTTAACCAGCTCGTGTCCATCGCACGTGAACAGAGAGCCGTCTCTGGAAAATGGATGGCGAAGACAAAGGCAGATACTACTGTGTGGTCGATTGTCTTGATGGAGCTCCAGCGCCAACATGAAGAATCGGGAGCTTGATGCCAAGATTGCTCACCTAAGGAGATGTTTGGTGAACAGAGTCGCGCAGCCAAATATCAAGTTCACGAAACGACTTTTTTAGGCTAAGATGCGTGATGGGCAGTCATCCAAGATCATGTCTGACAATGATCAAGGACATGGAAGAGCTTAAACTCGGTGTGAAGTTGGACTTGGACTTGCAGAATGATATTATTCTGCAATCCTTGACTGATGCATATGCAATTCATCATGAATTACCACATGCATAAACTTTAGAATTCCTTGGCGAGTTTGATGAATATGCTGGTTACCGCTGAGCTTTCTATGAAAGGTTCTAAAGCTCAGTTCTTGCTATGGAATGACTTCTTCCAAAGAAAGTCTATGGAAAGAAAAAGAAAGTTGTGAAAAGCAAAAGGTAGAAGGATCAAAGAGAAGAAGAGAACCGAGAAAAAGTCGATGGCAAAGGAAAGTGTTTCCATTGCAACAGCGATGGCCATTGGAAGCGAAACTGCCCTACTTACCTGGTCACCCTAAAGAACAAGAAGGAAGGTCCTTCTGGAGGTATGCTCGTTATTGAGTCTAACCTTACCGTTTCTTCTGCATCCAGTTGGGTGCTTGACTCTGGTTCTAGTGCTCATCTGTGCACTTCTATGCGGGGTCTTGAGGATAGCAGGAGGCTGAGGGATGGAGACATGATCCTACGCATCGGTAATGGAGCAAGAGTTGGCTGCAGTAGCCGTGGGAACATACCTCTGCGATTACATCTGGTTTAGACTTAGTTTTAAAAGACTGTTATTATGTGCCTGCAGTAGCAGGAATTTGATTTCTGTTTCATGCTTAGCACAAGAAGGTTATGTGATCACCTTCTTTAAGGACCATTGTAACATTCTTTATGAAAGAAATAAAATTGCAAATGGTTTCCTTATTAATGGTCTTTATCAGTTGCATATTGATGTACCTGTTTTAACTATCGAGCAAAACGTGAATGCCAAACGACCTAGGGATAGTCCAAACGACAGATATCTATGGCACCTGAGATTAGGTCATATAGCAGAAGATAGGATTAACAAATTGGAGAAAATAGGGTATGAGTCCAATTGACTTTTGAGTCGTATCCAACTTGTGAATCTTGTCTTCAAGCAAAAATGACTAAACTCCCTTTTGTTGGACATGGGGAGAGGGCCACAGATCTCCTTGCCCTAGTACATACTGATGTTGTCGGCCCATTCGATGTGCCGGCCTAGAGGCAATTTTGTCTACTTCATTACCTTTACGATGATTGCTTAGGTATGGTATGTGTATCTTATGAGACATAAGTCTGAAGCTTTTGAAAAGTTCAAAGAATTCAGACATGAAGTAGAAAAACCAACTGGAAAACCCATTAAGGTTCTTCGATCAGATCGAGGAGGTGAATACCTTAGTCGGGAATTCCTAGACTATCTTAAGAAAAATGGCATAGTCTCTCAATGGACTCCACTAGGAAACCAACCTTCAACTCAACGGGTTTAGAATGGAGAAATCGGACTCTATTGGATATGGTTCGATCCATGATGAGCTTCACAGATCCCTGATTTTCTTTGGGCGACATTATTATTAACTTCAATCATTATACTGAATAGGGTTCCCTCTAAAACCATTCCTACCACACCTATGAGACTATGGCACGATAAGAAACCAAGTCTGAGTCATCTCAGAATTTGGGGTTGTCCGGCTTATGTCAAAAGATAATAAGTGGACAAGTTAGAATTTAGGTCCTTTAGAGCTCGATTCATAGGATATCCTAAAGAGTCATTAGGATACTATTTCTACATTCCAGAAGACCCACAATGTGATTGTGGTCGACATGTCATATTCTTTGAAAAAATAGTTTATTTCAAGATAGTGGCATTGGAAAGCAGATTAAGCTTGATGAGAAAGTCTCACAAGCAGAAAGAGCTAAGGACCAAGTGGACCAAATCAGGTTGAGCCAATAAGAACACAACCTCCTCCACCTCGTAGATCGGAAAGAGTTTTCCGTCCCCTGAAAGATACTTAGGTATTATTCAGAGGATTAGAGGAAATGTTCCTCATAGGTAATGGTGCTACATGGTGATGATCCCAAAACCTACAACAAGGCGATATCAGATATCGGACTCCGAGAAATGGCTAAGGCAATGAAGTCAGAAATTGACTCGAGCACTCAAAACAAGTCTGACCTTGGTAGATCACAGAAGGCTATAGTACCTATTGGGTGTAAATGATCTTCAAGAGAAAGATTGGTGCAGATGGAATGTGGAGACATTCAAGGCTAGACTGGTGGTAAAAGGTTATAGTCAACGTGAAGGCATTGACTATCAGGATACCTTTTCCCCGGTAGCTATGCTAAAATCCATCCGCACATTGCTTGCTGTTGCAGCCTATTTCGATTATGAAATATGGCAAATGGACGTGAAAACGGCATTCCTAAATGGATATCTTGAGGAAGATATCTATATGGAACAGCCGCTAGGTTTCACATCCAGTTATACTGATCACAAGGTTGCAAGCTTGCAAAGTCCTATATGGACTTAAGCAAGATCTCGGAGCTGGAACACTCATTTCAATGATTGATCAAAAGTTTGGTTTCATCAAAAATGAAAGGAACTGTGTTTTCAAAAGGGTCAGTGGGAGCGCTGTTGTCTTCCTCGTATTGTACGTGGATGACATCCTCCTTATTGGGAATGATATTCCCATGTTGACATCAGTCAAAGTGTGGTTGTCTAAGGAATTCTCCATGAAAGACCTAGGTGAAGCATCCTTTATTCTAGGAATTAAGGTCTATAGGGATAGAACCGATAGGCATGCTAGGACTTTCACAGAAAATGATAGAGGAAGTACTAAAGAGGTTTATATGAAAAACTCTAAGAGGGGATAATAACCCTTCAGACATGGTATTTGTCATCTTTCCAAGAAGATGTGCCCCAGCACACCTGAGGAAATAGAACGCAATGAGCAAGATCCCTTATGCTTCTGCAATAGGGAGCCTCATGTATGCCATGCTATGTACACGACCTGATATAGCCCATTGCTGTGAGTGTCACAAGCCAGATATCAGTCAAATCCAGGTGAAGAACACTGGACTTCTGTGAAATGTATCCTTAAGTACTTGAGAAGAACTAAGGATATGATGTTGGTCTTTGGTAATGGAGAACTCCAAGTTCAGGGATACACAGACTCGGACTTCATGTCCGATATAGATGATCGAAAGTCGACATCTGGCAGACTGTTTGTGCTGGAAGAGTTCCAAGCAAACGGTGATACCATCTCATCCGCGATTACCTTGAGAAAGGTTACGTTGAGGTCAAGAGAGTCAACTCCGCAGATAATGTGGCAGACCCACTTACAAAGCCGTTGGGCCAGCAGAAGATCGAAGCCCACCTTGAGAAGATGGGACTTAGACTTGTAGCCAATTGGCTTTAGGACAAGTGGGAGATTGTTAGATATATGTGCCCTAGAAGCCAGAATTGGCTGACACTTGTAATACACTTCTAGGGGCAAAATTATAATTTTGACTATAATTAATGAAATGGGTTATTTTCTATCACACATGTGTATTTAGTGTCTGTGATACATCCTTTGAGTTAATGGTAATGATAATTCATATTTTCAAGAGTTGAAAATTTAAGACATGAATAATCATTATTAACTCATAAACAGCTCCCGACCATAGGATCATCACGAGGATGGTGATTGATCCGGAAGGTTGGTGTACGATCGCTTCTCTTTAGTAGATGAGTCTTGAGTCTACGGTGTGGAGACACCGGAGCGAGAGTACAGGTACTCGTTAGAGAACGAGGGCACTGAGCGTGACCACCTCGAGTAGTCATTAGGGAGTCTACCTTCTCGTCAATGACTGACTCGATGCTGCAGTAGTGTGTCTGGTTCTTTGACCTGAGATGCATCGGCAGTTCACCTTGAGGGTGTTATAGTTTGACTACACCATTACTCGGTCTCCTAGCCATATGGAACCCTGAGGTGTATGTTGGCTATGACATGTTCATTGTAGGAACTGGATTGCATCAAGATGGGAATCTATCTACCTCGGTGGTAGAGGAGTAGCCCTATGATGATCATGAGAATCAAGTCCAGAAATCCATGGCCATGGTAGAGTGAAATAATAGAAAGAGTTTCTATTTAGATTTTCACATTGGACTCGAATCGAATGATTACATCATATGACAGAGACTAGGGTTTGACGAGTTCACCTTAACCCTAATCTGATCGGGGCTCAAGATAGAAGAACTTGAATCACACAGGTAGCTGCACCAAGAGGTTCGCATTCAGCTCTGATGGGTTGCCACCATATACTGCTAGGTGTCACTGGTGGATTTTGGGAGCAATTAGAATGATTTAGATGATCGATCATTCTAGCTGTTCGAATCAGAAGAGTTCTGATCCATCGAAAGGAGTTTCGATGATGTCTATGATAGAGATCATGACATATCCCATTACCATACAGAACTGAACCTAACTGGGTCACACAAACAAGGGTTTGAATCTGGTGATCATCAATTGAACTGATCTAGTTCAATTGATCTGAATGAGATTCAATTAGGTTCAAGGAAATCGTGCTAGCACTCGATTGAACCTAACGTTCTTCTTTTACTATCATAAATAAGTTGTCCTGACTGAGCCAAAGGAGTTTGTGCTCAATCAGAGGCCTTCATATGGTCTGACTGGAGGTTGTCCAAGTCAGAATAGGTTGTCTTATTTGTAAGACATTACCTGCCATTTTTGGTCACCTGCCATTTCTTGTTCTTTGACTTTGGTCAAAAGTCTACCTTTGACTGGTCAAACGTTGACCATTGACCCTTTGACTTTTGACCACATGTCATGCACCTATTGGAGAGCTGGTGGGGGCCTGTCCCCCTGCCAGAACCTGGCAAGGAGAAGGGCGCACGCCAAGGGTGGCGTGAGCCCAAGTAGGAGGCGCCTAGGAGTCCTTGTTGGACAAGGACTCCACCTCCCTTTAGGATTCCAATCAGAGTTCTACTAAGAATCCAGTTTGACTGGTCTTAGGCGCCCTCTAAGGAGGAATCCAGGGGTCTCTATTCCAACCAATCAGATTTAGATCTGATTTCACAAAGGGTTGTGATTGGTTGAGAGGAAGAGGAGTTGGATCACAAGAGGTCTATAAATAAGACCCTGCGCCCAACCCTAATTCCAATGCTATTAGATACGCCCCAAGGCTGCCTCTCCCCTCCTTCTCCATGCCATAGCTTCTTCTCCCCTTGCTCTCCACGTCCAAAAGGTGTTTTGGACTTAGTTTGGTGCGATTCAGATCAAGGAAAGGCGATCAAAAGCAAGAAGGCTGCGCTGCTGCAAAAGGACGACTGCAGATCTTCAAAAGAGTTTTGAAGATCCTCCAGATCAGATCCAGATCTGATTTTTGGAGGTGTGATAGAGAAGAAGAGGTTCTCCAGATCCAACCCGAGTGGATACCGGTAGAGGCCAGGCGCTTGCGTGGCTAAGATCCAGAACCTTCCGCTGCAATCAGGATCATCTACAGGGTAATAGGATTACCCAAATCAGGTAAATTGAATTTGATTTAATTTATCTTATTTTATTTTATTTATTAAAATAATAAGAATCAGATCTGAAACATATCAAGATCTGATTAAGGTCAAGAGAAAATTTTTGAAATATATCTCTTGATCTAATCAGATCTGGACGAACCTGGACCGGGAAATCAGGATTTCCCTTCAGGGACCACCAACCCAGTCGACCACCTTAAAGCCTTCAGAGCTATGATGCTGCTTCATAGTGCGCCTGATGCTATTTTGTGCCAAGATTTCCACTCTACTTTGAAGGGAGC
Source organism: Cocos nucifera (assembly GCA_006176705.1). NCBI lineage: Eukaryota > Viridiplantae > Streptophyta > Magnoliopsida > Arecales > Arecaceae > Cocos > Cocos nucifera. Next base: position 187,727 of record QRFJ01001720.1, read on the forward strand.
AACAAGAAACTGGTACTCAAGCCTCAAACTAGGTACTATCTTTTCTTTTGATCAGCTGAGCTACCAGTTTATGGCTCATTTCATCAGTAGTCAGTGCTAGAGACAAGGTTTAGATTCTCTCGTCAATATCAAATAGAAGGAAGGGGAGTCCATCCAGTCTTATGTTAACCATTTCAACATTATTGCTTTGGAGGTCCAAAATTTAGATTAATCTATTGCTATAGCCACACTGAAGGGTGGCCTCCAGAATAATGATCTTCTCTTCTCCTTGGAGAAGAAGTACCTCCAATATTTTGCCGACATGCTGGCTCGGGTAGAAGGCTATGCTCGAGCGGAGGAGGCCTTCAAGCTAAAAGATTATGAAGCCATAAGAGAGTGGCAAGTGGATGAATCCAGCAAACCCACGGCAGTTGAGAAGCTGAGTGAAGCTCAGCCACTCTCTAGAACCCCTCCTAAGCATAGATGAGCTTGGACTCCACTTCAAGCTCGTCGACAAAGAATCCTGGATCGAAGGATGCGGCAGAACTCTCCTCCCAGAAGATTTCATAATTACTTTCCTCTAAATACTTCAAAGATCCAAGTGCTAATGAAAATCAAGAAGCAGTTACCAAGGCCAGAGAGAATACGATCCTATCCCATTAAGCGCAATCCTAACAAGTACTGCCTCTACCATCATGACCATCATCATGATACTGAAGAATGCATCCAGCTTTATGATTAAATCGAGGAGCTCATCAGATGAGATCGACTGGACCACTTTCTGAGATGTTGGCTAGAAAGGAGTGAAGATCGACCAAGAGCCCTGCCACAGCTTGAACCACCTCAAAGGATGAGCCGCAAGAAGATCGGCCCCCACTTGGAGTCATCAACACCATTGCTAGGGGACATCGGCGAGAAGAGACTAGCAGATCGATAGAGCCAGCAAAGGGGTAGAGGACTGAGGAATCCATCTTTTTTACTAAAAAAGATGAACAAGGGATTCAATTTTCATACAATGATATAGTTGTCGTAACTTTAAATATTGTTGATTATGATATATGCCATATTTTGATTGATAATGAAAGCTCTACTGATGTTTTGTTTTATGATAAATTCTCTATAATGTCTATACCTAACAGTCATATGGGACCAATAAGCTCTCGGTTAGTGGGGTTCATCAACAATGCTATGCCGATAGAAGGAATAATTATCTTGTCTGTTATGGTAGGTCGGTACCCAAAACAATCCAAGGCTTAAGTTAATTTTTTAGTGGTAAAGGCACCCTTTGCCTACAACACAATTCTTGGCCGACCTAGCTTGAATGCACTTTGGGCAGTAGTTTCAACTTACTATCTGAAGATGAAGTTTCCGACAGGATATGAGATCGGAGAGATTAGAGGAGATTAGGCTTTGGCATGAAACTACTACACCATTGCCCTACAAGGAGGAAAACAAACAGAGCCCTATTCGGTAGATAGACTTGATGCCCGCGATGACTTGACTGAAGAGCGGGGGGAACCTATTGATGATCTTATCATGGTTTCTCTAAATGATGGAAATGATGATCATACTATTCAAATTAGCTCTAATCTGAAAAAAGAAGTTAGAAAGTAGCTCATCGCCTTTTTGTAGAGGAACACTGATGTTTTTGTCTGGGTACTTATTGATATGCCCGGGATCGATGCTGAAGTGATGGAACATCACCTGGGTGTGGATCTCAAATGTCGGCCAGTAAAATAGAAGAAGCGTAGCTTTGCACTAAAGCGGTAGAAGGCTATCATGGATGAGATTGATAAGCTTCTCAAGGCCAAGTTTATTCGAAAGGTATCCTATCTGGATTGAATTGTGAATATGGTCTTTGTCAAGAAGACGAATGGCAAATGGAGGATGTGCATAGACTTCACATATTTGAATAAGACTCGTCCAAAGGATAGCTACCTCTTGCCTAGAATTGATCAACTAGTGGATGTAACTTGAGGCCATGAGCTTCATACCTTCATAGATGCTGTTGGATCTTGGTCCCTCTTTGATACCAATTGTTGGAGAGAAGAAGAACAAAATAGATGGCCGGCACCTAGGGCTTAAAGTTGGAACTAGAGAGAGAAGAGTAGAGAGTTTTAGGGAGAAAAGCTTAATTGTATTCCACTCTTATTGTAAAGATACAATACCTGAATTTACATATTCTAGGATTTCTACTATACCACATGAATCCTAATAAACCCAAACCCCGACTGAAAAACTTTCCTAGGCTAACCCAATACGTGAAAGCACTCACCAAGTCCATGTACATAAGTCTCACATGCTCTCATCCCCTGGATCTGAATCTGACCCATACATAAGTTAGCCACCTTAAGACCTTATTGGTCTAGGCCTTAAGACCCTAGGATAAAAGCATATCCTAGACCCAAATAGAAAACCCCATTCAGTTCTATTTGCCACCATCGAGCTGGCTCTCTCAGGAGCTGAGCTGGCTCGGTTGCATCTTGCCCAAACCCTGTATTCTATCTGCCTGAGATAGTTGGCTCAACTATTTCCTGAGCCAGTTCGATCTCAGTCCAAGCCAGCTCGACTGCATATCCAAGCTAGCTCGCTTGTGTGTCAACTCATTATCTTGGCTGATTTTTCTCCTTGGCTTTGGTCCTTTGCTTCATCTTGTGTCCCAAGTTTTCGCAGCACCTACCAAGCCCCTTCAAGATCCTCACATCTGAACCTTGAGTTCCATATAGGACTACATGCTGCCTTCACCTAGGACAACTCCTGTCCTAGCTCTAGGAATCACACCCATCCTAATCTTCCGGAGCCAACATCTTGGTGAAGAAAAAATATTATTTTCCACCGCAGGATCATGCAGATCTGATCAGATATGAGGGAGATTTTTCTAAAAATTCTTAAATGATCCTATTAGATCTAAGAGTTCTCCGATCTAATCATGGTGATCTAATATTAAAAATAAAAATAAAAATTAAATTAGATTTAATTTAAAGTACCTGATTGGGTAATCTAATTATCCTATAATGATCCTATTGATTCCTGAGATTCTGGAAGAAGCCACGCACGCACCTGCCCTCTACCGATATCCACTCAGGTAGGATCTGAACATCTTTTCTTCATGAATCTTTTCTCTAAAAATTAGAATTGGATCTAATCTAAAGTACCTTCAAAACTATTTTTGAAGGCAGTGAAGGAATCAGTGCAGGATTTGCAGTGCTACTTTCGAAAACTTTTTCAAAAATAGATAAAATATAGCAAAAAATTAATTAATCTAATTAATTAATTATTGATCATATCAGAAAATAAACCCTACACTAAGGATCTAAATATGATATAAATACATATATATCAGATCTGAAAAATTAAAATAGTGCAGTAAACTATTTACTAGATCTAAGTGTTCTGAGCACTATACCTTGCGCGGGTAGTTGATCGCCGTGATTTGATCATCGTCGAGGAGGTCCACAGGTCACAATATAGCCACATAGATATCTAGCCTCCACGGATCATCCACATAAGGCACCTGATCCTGATTGGCTCCCAACGAGTGCTAGCTCGACACCAGAGTCTTTTAGGGGTTGTTTCGATCGAATGACTTCGATCTTCATATACGGGCTTCATGGATGCTCTGGATTATTAGTAGATATAGTAGAGAGGTAGAGGATGTTCTCTCTGAAGTTTTGTGTGCTTACGACTCTCGTAGTTCATGTAATTTCTTCCCGAATCCTAGGTTCTAAAGCCCTAGGTCATATGCACCTTGAAAACCCTATGCCCAACTCTCTTTATTTTTCTTTCTCTCGATTTTTTTTAAATATTTTCTCATGCACCCAGAGGCTCATGGAAGTCCTTCCCATTTTTCTTTTTGATCAGTTATCACACTTCCAAAATTCTCTTCCTTTTATTTTTTGCCAAAACAGTGGAGAGCATGCGTGAGAGGATTAGAATGGGTTGGTTGTCAATTTGAATTCAAACTTGTTTTGAATTCAAGTGCCAACCAATTTGATTCAAACCAAAAATGGCATAAGAAGGGAAGGTGTGGAGTATCTTGTGCATGGAGAATGAAGCACAAGAACCATTTCTCATGAAGAAATATGGGCACACAAAATGAGGTGGCGCATGGATAAGATAAAGGTTGTTTCTTATCTAAGTTTGAATCTCTTTCAAACTAAAATCAATAAAAACCAAAACTTATCCACAATGGGCATAGAGAAGATGGGCGTGAGATCCTTTGTGTGTGTAGAAAACTTATGAGAACTTTTCTCATGAATTTTAAATGGGGCATGGGGCATATGTGGCGCATGGGAAGAGTAGACTAGTCAAACAAGTCTTTGAATTTAAACTTCAACCAATTGAACTAACCCAATCAAAATTGGTTAGGTCCAATTAGATAAAATTAAATCCAACACAATTAGGCTTAATTAAATTTTAATAAAATTAAGAATTGATCAAACCCAACCTCTGATCAAATCAGGGTTCGAACCCCCTCGGTGATTAGGTCAACTTGTGACCTAATCAGGTCAAACCCAACTGAACCCAATTCAATTAGACTTGGATCAAAAATAATTACTCAATCAAATTGAGTTAATTAGCGATCAAATTTACTAATAAAACTTCTCATCAATCTAGAGTCTAAATCTGGTGGGTGTTCTGATAATAGAGTCCCATTAAAATGAAACTCTTGACCGTAGAGTCCCAAACTAGTGAGACTCTTGATCCTGATGTCCGAAACAAATGAAACTCATGATTGTAGAGTCCCAACTCTCAATCATAGAGTTTTAGACATTGATACTCAGTGTTCCAATCCAGTAGGACTCTTGATCGAAGAGTCTCAATCCAGTGGGACTCTTGACCATAGAGTCCCAGTCGAGTGGGACTCTTCACCAGCCATCAGATCAGGTAAGAACCTCTAGATGTATGACTCCATAGGTCCAAACCTAAGTCGGTAGCATAAAAATCAATTTCTATACTAATCAAAGTGACCATCTAGCAATGGTACCTGACATCCAGATAGGTCGAATAGTCACAATCGCAACATTTAGAACCTACGCGAATATGGTTACCGTATAATTCATCCCTATGATCTCTATGTAATAGATGATTTATGATTGGACTGTCAATCCTAGAAAATACATCTATGCCGTGTCTCATGTAAGCGCACCAACTAGCATCACCTCTCTCTGATACCAATTGATGTTCCATGATATCGTTCAAATGCCAATCATCCTTGGCATCACAAGCTCCGATACCATGTTGCGGAAGCCCCTGATCTTTAGCACGAACCTAAAGAAATCTATGATGTTCTCTATGGGCAGCAAACCACCGATCTTCCACCTAGATCTATGATGGGGCGCCTTCCTTCTTGGACTTGAGGAAGATGCCCCCCTTCTCTAGGCCTTCTTCAAAAACCCTAGGGTGGCAACTCTAGAGAAAAGAGATGAAAAGAGTTGAGGAAGAAAAGATCTATATTCCACAGCATTTTGAAATCCTAATACAACATATGTATTTATACATAGCCATTAGGCCCAACTAGAAAAACTCTCCGACTAATTCAATACATGAAAGCACTCACTTAGCCCGTGTACACGCATGTCTCCCATGCTCTCATCCTCTGGATCTAGACCAAATCCATACATGAATTAGCCCCCTTAATACCTCTCAAACCAGGCCTTAAGATTCCTAGGATCAACCTAGACCCTAGCCTAAAACAGATCCTCGCATAACTTTGCCCATGCACTAAGCCGGCTCAGTCTCAGCACTGAGCTGGCTATGTTCCACTAGGTCGGCTCAATCTGAAACTGAGTCGGCTCAATCCTGTGCCATGCCAGCAGTCCCAAACACGTAGCTCTCTATTTTGCCTATGCTCTGAGACTTAGCTGATCCAGTTTTAGACTGAGCTGACTAACTTGCAAAAAATCTCCTTTCTATAGTCTTGATTCTCCGACTTTGGTTCCTTGCTTCATCTTGTGTCCCAAATCTCCAAAGCACCAACCAAGCCTTTGAAATCCCTGGAGCCAACCCACTGACTCCTCCCATGGCCTCCCAAGGCTTGGGAGTACCATAAATCCTCACAATCTCTATCTTGGTGCCCCAAGCCTTGGCAAACACCTCGGCAATGCCCTCCTGCACAATCCCATTATCCCTGTGCACTTGACAGCACCTATGCAAACATCATCTCTGTCAATTCTTTTCAACTGTTGTGCACCTTTGAGGCCTTTGGGTTGACCACCTCCACCGTTGAAGATCTGTGCTTGCTTCTTAGCACCATCCTAAAATTGTAGGATCCCTTCTGCTTAATAGCTGCATCACTTTTTTTGGACTTTCCTGGAGAATCCACAACGTTCCTGTACTAGCACTCGCTGCAAACCCTGACATGGTCCCCTTAGAACTATGCCTATCCTCCTACATATGCCCCGCTCAATATGAAATTATGCATCACCAATGCTGACACTAGAATATCGTTCCTCCTGCAACCCTCTGCTCTAAACTCATGTTAAATTCCTCTCCAATGTGAAGCCACCTCTCTAAAGCTCCACCTATATCCGAAGTCTATCTGATGCCACAAAAGCTGACTCTATCGTTGAGTCTCTCGAGGCCAACCACTCAATGCTACACTACTGAGCCTGCCATTATACCTCGAACACCATCACTGCCCCTTCGAACCCTCTGCACTCTATGGACCCTTTTGAAGCTATCTTGGATACCTCTGTAACTCGTGGGTACCTTTGAAACTCAAGAGCTCATCCAACTCTTCTGAATCCAGCAACTGAACCCTAGAAAATTCCACCCTAGTCATTCTCTTCTACCCCCACACCAGCCATCACTTCAGTTACGCTTGGAGAACCATCCTCCACCTGAACCGCGACTCTTCCTGATGCTCCTATAGAAAAAACCTAATCCATGATACTTTCGACTGCCTGAGACCTCTTGGCACTTTCTGAGATCTGCTCCCAATTTCCTTGAGAAGCCTTGACACCATCTATTAAGATACACTCCTCGACTGCTGCACCACCGAGCCTCTCTTAGTCCCGTGCCTCCAGAGTAGCGCTCCTGCAGCACTTTAATGCTCCCTGACTCATCTCTGCACCATTCTATAGTCGTCCAACCCTGACCTGCTAGACCTCCATGGATCATCCATCTCCATCACTTCCAAGACTTCACAAATCCATGCTCTAGTCAAACCACTGAATTCATCTTCGATTACTTCCCCACCTTTTAGACATCGAAGGACGTATAGTCGCTTCTTCAGCCTTTCTTCGACCATTACCCCTTAGGAAATCTCTCTTCAATAATCCTACACTACCCATCTTTCACGAGAATCCTGATGCTCTCTGCTGAGATACCTCCCTCGGCTGCTACATCGCTGAGTCTCTCTCAACCCTGCATCTTCAGAGAAATGCTACTGCAGCACTCCAGCGCTCCTTGCTTGTCACATAATCATCATACATCCTGACCTTTCCACCAAGACCGATATGCAAATCATGCACCAAATCCTTTCACCCTGAGAAAATTTTTTTCTGTTAATCCTCTCAACCTCCACCTTCAACCTGCTGTTCTCGGTTGGCCAAACCATAGTAATAACAAAGATAGATTTGAGACATACCGTGGAATCCTTATGCAGATTTTTGATTTCACCTTGTATGACTTCTCCTTCCCTTTCATGCACCATCAGGCTCTGATGTCAGATGTAAAAGCACCAACTAGCACCACCTCTCCCTGATACCAATTGATGTTTCATGATATCGCTTAAATGCCAATCATCCTTGGCATCACAAGCCTCGATACTATGTTGCGGAAGCCTCTGATCTTTAGCATGGACCTGAAGGAACCTGTGACGTTCTCTATAGGCAGCAAACCACCAATCCTCTATCTAGATCTATGATGGGGCACCTCCCTCCTTGGTCTTGAGGGAGATGCCCTCCTTCTCTAGGCCTTCTTCAAGAATCCTAGGGCAGCAACTCTAGAGAAAAGAGAAGAAGAGAGTTGAGGGAGAAAAGGTCTATATTCCATAGCATTCTGAAATCCTAATACAACCTATGTATTTATACATAGCCATTAGGCCCGATCAGAAAAACTCTCTGGCTAATCCAATACATGAAAGCACTCACTAAGCCCATGTACATCCATGTCTCTCATGCTCTCATCCTCTGGATCTAGACCCAATTCATACATGAATTAGCCCCCTTAATACCTCTCAAACTAGGCCTTAAGATCCCTAGGATCAATCTAGATCCTAGTCTAAAATAGACCCTCACGTAACTCTGCCCGTGCACTGAGCCGACTCAGTCTCAGCACTGAGCTAGCTAAGTTCCACTGGGTTGGCTCAGTATGAAACTGATCTGGCCTAGTCTAGTGTCATGCTAGCAATCCCAAATGTGCAGCTGTCTATTTTGCCTATGCTCTAAGACTTTACCAACTCAGTTTTGGACTGAGCCGGCTAGCTTGCAGAATATCTCATTTCTATAGTCTTGATTCTCTAGCTTTGGTTCCTTGCTTCATCTTGTATCCCAGGTCTTCGAAGCACCAACCAAGTCCCTAAAATCCACAGAGCCAACCTCCTAACTCCTCCCATGGCCTCTCAATGCTTGGGAGCACCATAAATCCTCACATCTCAAAGTAATTAGTCCCATGACTCCTCATTAAGACTACCCTGGCTAAGGCTTTACTAAATTGAAATACAATTGAACACAGCTCCTGAAACTAGGAGTGATAAATCCCATCTTGATACATGCACTGACTTCTTAAGTACTTGACTGTGCCTAAAAACCTTCCATCACTAAATTAAAAATTCAGGTAATCTGGCACCAAAGCACAGTGAGTTGCTTGCAAGTCACTATGGTGATCTCAGATTGGAGGGATAGTTATACCCACATTCCATCAGAGCAAATCTTGACAGCAAAAAAGCTCTAGAGTTGGTCATGTTCAGTGTAGATGTATCTATACATCTCACTTGCATGCCATACCAGTGTCTCAACACTCCTTGGTTATGAGGATAACCAACCTATAAGGCACACAATGACTTATACTTGATAAATGTTGTCATCCTAAGTAATAACGTATCTTTTGATCATGAACAATTTAAGGACTAAATGATAAATCCTCCTTTGTCGAATCTAGATAGTCCTAAGGACTTCATCACAACACAGAAGTTCATTAGAAGACAATAGAATTTATGATGAAAAATATTAAAATAACTTTTATTAATTAATAATTTATATATAAGTATAATAAGTAGCACAACCATCAACAGACTGATAATTGGCTTTGGGACATATTCCCAATAATCTTCCACTTGGACTAAAACCAATAGGTGCAGTATCTAATACCTATTTTCGACTTGAAGTCATTGAACGCCTTCACCACAACAGCTTTAGTGAATGGGTCGGTCAGGTTCTCTTTTTCGTCGATCTTCTGAAGGTCAACATCATCTTGGTCCATAATTTCTCGGATAAGATGGAAGCAACGTAGAATATGCTTCGTCCGCTGGTGTGCCTTAGGTTCCTTTGTCTGAACAATGGCTCTAGAGCTATCACAATAGAGTAGAATTGGACCATCAAGGAAGGATGCTACTCTAAGCTCGGTGATGAATTTTCTCAGCCACACCACTTCTTTGGCAGCATCTGATGCAGTGACATACTTCACCTTGCAAACTGAATCGGCCATAGTGTGTTGCTTGAAACTTTTTCAGCAGACAACCCCACCATTAAGGGTAAATATATATTCCGACACGCTCTTGCTATCATCATGATTAGACTAGAAACTGAAGTTTGTGAACTCCACAAGTTTCAAGTTTGATTCATCATATACAAGCCACTAGTCCTTAGTATTTTTTAAATACTTTAGGATGGTTTTAACAACCTTCTAGTGGTTCTTCCCTAGATCAGATTAGTATCTACTCACTACCTCTAGTGAGTATACCACATTTGGTCACGTACATGTCATGACGTACATTATAGAACCCACTATCGAAGCATATGGTATTCTACTCATACACTCTCTTTCTAGATGTGTTGTCGGACAATCCCTCTTTGAAAAAGAAATTCCATGGCCTACCAATAGACAGTCTTTCTTCGAATTCTCCATGTTGAACCATTTCAGCATAGTATCAATGTACGTAGACTGGGACAATCCAAACAATCTTTTAGATCTATCTCTATAGATCTTCATTCCTAGGATGTAGGAAGCTTCTCCCAAATTTTTCATAGAGAACTATGATGACAGTCAGATCTTTATTCCTTATAATGCAAAAATATCATTCTCGATTAAGAGAATATCATCCACATATAATACTAGGAATACTATTGCTGGACCATTAGCCCACTTGTATATACAGGGCTTCTCTTTCTTCTTAAGGAAGTCATACATTTTGATTGTTCTATCAAATCATATGTTCCAGCTCTGAGATGTCTGCTTCAGTCCATAAATGGACCTTTAAAGCTTACACACCTTAGACTCATCTATGGATGTGAATCCTTCAGACTGTATCATATACACCTCTTCATTCAACTCTTCATTTAGAAAAGCCATTTTTACATCCATCTATCAGATTTCATAATCTATATGGGCAGCGATAGCAAGCATAATCCAAATGGATTTGAGCATTGCCATAGAAGAAAATATCTCATCATAGTCAATACCATAATGTTGATGATATTTTTTGGCAACCAGATGGACTTTATAGATCTCCATCTTTCCATCTACGCCCTTTTTTCTTTTCAAGATCCACTTACATCTTATGAATTTTACTCCTTTGGGTAGGTCAACTAATGTCCATACATCATTGACCTTCATAGATTCCATTTTGGATTTTATGGCCTTAAGCCATTTCTCAAAGTCGGGTCTCTGCATTGCATCCATATAGGTGATCGAATCTTGATCTTTCTCATCGAGTTCGATAGGATCCCCATCCCAGATCAAGAAATCTTAGTATCTGTCAAATTGATGTGGTACTCTACTAGATCGCCTTAAGAGTACATCTACAATGGATTATGGGTTTGATCTCATCAGATCTAGTTTAGGTTCAACAACTTGTGTCTATTCTTCCATCTATCGTACTTCATCAAGTTCGATCTTAACGACATTAGTTTCCTCACCAAAGAACTTTTTTTCTAAAAAGACTATCTTAAGATTGACAAATAATTTTTGCTCATTAGTAAGATAGAAGTAGTACCCTTTGATTTCTTTTGGGTAACCTATAAAACTACACTTATCAGACCTAGGTCTAAGCTTGTCTGTCATTAAACATTTGACATAAGCCGGACACCCCCAAATCCTAAGGTGTGAGAGCATTGGCTTATATCCTATCCATATCTCAAATGATGTTTTATTAACAGATTTACTCGAAATCTTATTTAGAATGTAACAAGCTGACTCGTGCGCTTATCCCCATAGGGAGATCGGCAATCCAACAAACCCCATCATGGATCAAACCATGTCCAATAAGGTCCGATTTCTTCTTTCAGATATACTATTATGTTGTGGTGTTCTAGGAGGGATCCATTGGAAGAGAATCCCATTCTCTTCTAGCTATGTCAGAAACTCATTTAAAAGATACTCACCCCCTTAATCAGACCAAAGAGTTTTAATATTCTTTTTAGTTGGCTTTTCTACCTCATTTTGAAATAGTTTGAATATTTCAAATGACTCTGACTTATGCTTCATTAAATAGACATACCCATATCTCGATAGATCATCTATGAAGATTATGAAGTAGAAGTATCTACCTCTGGCACTTGAGCTCATGGATCCACATACATTTGAATGTACTAGACTTAAGAGTTCAGTGGCTTGTTCATCTTTTCTAATAAAAGGTGACTTGGTCATCTTATTAAGAAGACAGGACTCATAGGTCGAAAGTGATTCATAATCACTAACCTCAAGAAATCCTTCTTTAGCTAACCTATTAATTCTATTCTTATTAATATGACCTAGCCTATAGTGCTAAAGGTAGGCATCAAATACATCACTAATTCTAGGATGTTTACTGAAGGATTGAACCACGTTAACAGGCATAGAAAGTAAATAAATTTTATTATTCAATTATTTAATAAAAATTATAACACCATTCAAAATGATATTACAAAATTTTTCTTTTATTGATATTTCAAAACCATTCATGGCCAAAAGGCCTACAGAAATGATATTCAATAAGAAGATTGGACAAAATGACATTCATTGAGAATAACTTTATTTGAATTGATTACAAGATTCTTGATTCCTAAAGCTAGAATTGAAATTTATCTTCCAACTCCAATGTTTAGGAACATCTCATCTTGATCAAATCTTCTACTGACCTGCAAGCCCTGCATAGAATTACAAATATGAAAAGGGCTTCCAGTATCTAATATCCAGACAGTAGAATCAAATAAGAAAAAATTGTAAGGTGTTATCATATAATTACCTTGCCCAGCAACCACTTGCTTCCTCGATCTGTTTGGGTCTAGGGAGGCAATGTATAGAGGATAGTTTCTCTTCTAGTGCCCCTGCTTCTTGTAGAAGAAGTACTTCATCTGGCTCTGATCGGGCTTGCACATCTTGGTCCGACCCTATGTAGTCATCTCGATATTTGGCTGTACCTTCTTATTCTTTTTCTTCTTATTCTTCTTTTCTTTCTTAAAGGGTCAATGATCAGAAGAAGATCCTCCCACTACATTCACCATTTTCTTATGGAGTTGGTGATCCTTCTCAAAATTTTGCAGCAACCCCAACAAGCCGTGGTAGTTGACTACAGGCTTTGTCATTCTAAAATGAGTTAGGAAGGGAAGGAACAACTTAGGCAAGAAATTAAGGATCGCATTCTTATCGAGCTGCTCATGCAGGGGAAAGCCTAGCTTGCTAAGGTGCTCGATCATCTCGATCATGTACAATACATGATCGGTGACTGAGGTCTTGTCCCTCATCTGAGCATTGAAAATGACATAACTTATTTTGTACCTTTCTACATCATCAAGCATGCCAAAGGAGTCGTTCAACATTTGAAGCATCTTCTGTGGCTGAGCATTTTCAAACCTACGACTGAACTCATCATTCATTACCGCCAGCATTATACACCGAATGATAGTGCGGTCATTGAGCTACTTTTGATAACTATCTCGGACTGCTCCTCTGGCGTTCAGAGTTGGCTCCTCAAGTGCTGGATCTGTTACGACATAAAGAATCCGCTCATGCTTCAGGACGATTTTCAACTTATGATACCAACTATCATAGTTGGATCCCATTAATTTGTCATTATTTAACAATAATTAAAGTGATAGGTTAGTGGCCATTTCTGCACAAAAAAGAAAAACCAAACCTAATTAGTATATAAATCAATTATCTAAAGATTTGGACTTTAGTCTAAAGATTCTCCCATTATTTTATATGAATTGGTAGCCTCTACCTCGAATTCAAAGAATTACTTTAATTCTTTAGTGGGTACTAGAATCCACATAGACTACACATGAGCCCAACTTTGGTTGGTCAACCTATATGCACCTATGGATAGGTTCAAAATCAATCAGTAGGCTTTAGCCTCTACGAAAAAAGTCTGGTTAGGTCCAACCATTAATATGACTACATTTGATCTTATCTAACTAATAAATAATCAAGCCCGACTTTGGTCGGCCAACCTAACCACCATCAGAAAGACTTAACCAAATCATCATTTTATGAATGATAATTTCATTAATCAATAAGCACTAGGCCTTTGGGCCTCCAATGATTATCAAATTAATGAACCCATTATCACTCAACTTAATGGGAGGCTATAATTTAGTTATTTATATAACTATTTTATTTTTAAAGACCTAATAATTTTAAAAAGTTTAGTTAACTTATTTAAGAAAAGTGAGCCAATTTTGATCCTCTTACTGAGTTCACCATGTCAGATCAAAAAAGGATCTAATCTAAGCTGGCATTAGAAGCACCAAAATCAGTCAGACTGATTTACCTAATTGATATGGATGAGCCCAAATCATCAAGTGATCCAATCAAAATCTAACTCACTAGGATGGCCAGATAAGTGAGATCAGTGAAACGGATATGCCATTAACTCATCAAAGACTGAATCAGTGCGACTAGCTCTCAATTAAAAATTATTGATGTAGAAATCTATCTCGAGGTTGGATCATTGGAGTTGAGCGATGGTGGCGAATCGACGGTGACGGGATGGAGGCGGCGAATTGGCTGTACCTATAAGAGAAGTCCTCGATCGAAGTTGGCTCCAATGGAAACCATCCGACGCTCAAGTTAGTTTTTCGTTCAATAGAGGAAAGAAGATGAGCATTTGAGAGAGAAGAGTCATGTACCTTAGGGTCCCTTTTTTTTTTCTTTTATAAAAGGGTCCGGAGTTTGTTAGGATGGATTGTGGGTTGTTAGTCATGGGAGAGTAGTGAGTTGTCAGAGATATTTTGCTTATCCACTAAAAAATTCTTAGGAATCATGTCAAGTATTATCTCCTCATGGCATGTAGGGAGAAAGTTGATAATCCAGAGGAGTTCATCCTGGGAGAGTTCATCCTGAAGGAGTTCATCCCCGAGGAGTTCATTCTGAAGGAGTTCATCTTGGGGGTGTTCATCTTAGAGGAGTTCATCTCGGAGAAGTTCGTCTTGGAGGAGTTCGTCTTGAAGGAGTTCATCCTGGAGGAGTTCATCTCGAAGGAGTTCATCTTGAAGGAGTTCATCCTAGAGGAGTTCATCCTGAGAGAGCTCATATTGGGAGAGTTCATCCTGGGAGAGTTCATCTTGGAGGAGTTCATCCCGGGGGAGTTCATCCTGGGGGAGCTCATCCTGGAGGAGTTTGTCTCGAAGGAGTTCATCTTGAAGGATTTCATCTCGAAGGAGTTCATCCTGGAGGAGTTCATCTCGGAGGAATTCATCCTGGAGGAGTTCATCCTGGCCCAGAGGAGTTCATCCTGGAGGTGTTCATCCTAGAGGAGTTCATCTCGGAGGAGTTCGTCTTAAAGGAGTTCATCTTGGTGGAGTTCATCTTAGTGGAGTTCATCCTAGAGGAGTTTATTCCAAAGGAATTCATCTCGGAGGAGTTCGTCTTGAAGGAGTTCATCTTGGGGGAGTTCATCCTGGAGGAGTTCATCTCGGGGGAGTTCATCTTAGAGGAGTCTGACTGAAGGAGAAGTCTGAAAGGAGTTCGACCGTTGAAGGAGTCCTACTGAAGGAGAAGTCCAAAAGGAGTTCAACTATTGGAGGAGTTTGGTTGAAGAAGAAGTTCGGTAGGAGTTTGATTGTTGGAGGAGTCTGGCTGAAGGAGAAGTTCGAGAGGAGTTCAACTACTGGAGGAGGCCCGAGGTTTGACCATGGTGGCTGCTACCGGGTGGGATCCTTCCGAAATCAAGCATCTAATCGAAGTTCGATAGGAGCGGGTTTATTCCCAACAAAAACCACTGGTCAAACTGCCAGACTTACCTTAGACACCATCCAATTTATTAGTTTTAATTTGACCAACCTAGTAATTTTGGATTCGACCGCGTAGCCATGAATCAAGTCCATTTGATTCTCGTTAAAGGCATGGACTTGACCAACTTCAACTATTGTAATTGAGTCTATAGAGTTCTTGACCTAATCTAAATTAATATTTAATTAGATTTGATCAATTACTCTAAATTAGCCCAGTCTTTAACTGATCTTAGGTCTAACCCATTTTATGGACTTAATTCAACTAACCCAATAACCCACGTTTTATGACTAATGACTTAGAGTCTTAATTCATAATTCTAGACACTAAATTATTATACTTAATTTTTAATTAAGTTTATGGGCTTAGGATTAGAGTTTGGCATTTCAAAAATAATTTTTAAATTTTGAAAGGTTCTTTATAACTTAGTATTATTCACCAATTGAGTTGACTCACTTTAAAATTGAATCGGCTCAATTCACAAACAATACTAGTTGTAGGGTTTAATCTGAAACTATGTACACTACATAATATTAAATCATGAATCAAACTTTATCTAATTATGCATTTATGATCATAAATCAGATTAAAGCCTAATTTAATCAGATCATAAAAAATATTAGATCAAATCTAAGATTTTATGATTAATGCTTCAGATCAGCAACATACTAGGATAACCTGGAGTCCGTGCGATCTTGATTTTAATTTTTAGATCTAATTAATTAGATTATTAGATTAATATTTAGATCAAATCTAAATTATTAATCTAAACATGCAAGCATATTATGTTTAGCAAACCTGATGCTCTGATACCACTTGAAGGAACTAGTGCAGGGTTTATAGTGCTACTTTCAAAATTTTTTAAAAATAGATAAAATATTATAAAAAAATTAATTAATCTAATTAATTAATTATTAATCATGTCAAAAAATAAATCCTATACTAAGGATCTAAACATGATATAAATGCATACATATTAGATCTGAAAAATTAAAACAGTACAGTAAACTATTTACTAGATCTAAGTGTTCTGAGCGCTATACCTTGCATGGGTAGTTGATCACCATGATCTAATCATCATCGAGGAGGTCCACTAGTCACGATGTAGCCACATAGATGTCTGGCCTCCACAGATCATCCACACGAGGCTCCTGATCCTGATCGGCTCCCTGCAAGTGCTAGCTCAACACCAGAGTCTTTCAGGGGCTATTTTGATCGAATGACTTCGATCTTCATCTACGGGCTTCACGGATACTCCAGATTATTGGTAGATGTAGTAGAGAGGTAGAGAAGGTTCTTTCTAAAGTTTTGTGTGCTTACAACTCTCGTAGTTCACGTAATTGCTTCCCAAATCCTAGGTTCTAAAACCCTTCATATGCACCTTGAAAACCCTGCGCCCAACTCTCTTTGTTTTTCTTTCTCTTGATTTTTTAAAAATATTTTCTCATGCACCTAGAGGCTCATGGAAGTCCTCCACTTTTTCTTTTTTGATCAGTTATCGCACGTCCAAAATTCTCTTCCTTTTATTTTTTGCCAAAACTGTGGAGAGCATGCGTGAGAGGATTAGAATGGGTTGGTTGTCAATTTGAATTCAAACTTGTTTCGAATTCAAGTGCCAACCAATTTAATTCAAAAAAAAAATGGTGTAAGAAGGGAAGACATGGAGTATCTTTTGCATGGAGAATGAAGCACGAGAACCATTTCTCGTGAAGAAATATGGGCACACAAAATGAGGTGGTGCATGGATAAGATAAAGGTTGTTTCTTATCTAAGTTTGAATCTCATTCAAACTAAAATCAATAACAACCAAAACTTATCCACAATGGGTGTAGAGAAGGTGGGCATGAGATCCTTTGTGCATGTAGAAAACTTACGAGAACTTTTCTCATGAATTTTAAATAGGGCATGGCGCATATGTGGTGCATGGGAAGAGAAGACTAGTCAAACTAGTCTTTAAATTTAAACTTCAACCAATTGAACCAACCTAATCAAAATTGGTTAGGTCCAATTAGATTAAATTAAAATCAACATAATTAGGCTTAATTAAATCTTAATAAAATTAAAAATTGATCAAGCCCAACCTCTGATCAAATCAGGGTTCGAACCTCCTCGGTAATTAGGTCAACTTGTGATCTAATAGGTCAAACCCAATTCAATTGGACTTGAATCAAAAATAATTACTCAATTAAATTGAGTTAATTAGTGATCAAATTTACTAATAAAATCTCTCATAAATCCAGAGTCCAAATTCGGTGGGTGTTCGGACAATAGAGTCCCATCAAAATAAAACTCTTGATCGTAGAGTCCCAAACCAGTGGGACTCTTGATCCCGGTGTCCATAATAAATGAAACTCATGATTGTAGAATCCCAACTCTCAATCATAGAGTCCCAAACATTGATACTCAGTGTCCCAACTTAGTAGGACTCCTGGTTGAAGAGTCCCAGTCTAGTGGGACTCTTGATCATGGAGTCCCAGTGAAGAAAAATTCTAATTTCCCGGACCAGGTTCGTTCAGATCTGATCAGATCAAGAGATATATTTTAAAATTTTTTATCTTTGATCTGAATTAGATCTGAGATATTTTATATTTGATTTTTATTATTTTAATAATTAAAATAAATTTAGATAAATTAAATCAAATTTAATTTACCTTGAAGTGGGTAATCCTATTACCCGTTGATGATCCTATAAGAAGTGGAAGGTTCTGGATCAAGCCATGCAAGTGCCTAGCCTCTATCGATATCTACTTAGGCTGGATCTAGAGATTCTCTTCTTCTCTGTCACATCTCCAAAAATCAGATCTGGATCTGATTTGGAGGATCTTCAAAACACCTTTCGAAGATCAGCAGTCATCCTTTGCAGCAACGCAGCCTTCTAGCTTTCAGTCGTCTTTCTCTCATCTAGATCACACCAACCAAGGTCCAAAACTCCTTTTGGACATGGAGAGGAGAGGGAGAAGGTGGGTATGGCATGGAGGAGGAGAGGAAAAGCAGCCTTGGGGCATGGAGAATTGTGATACTCTTTGAGTTGGGCGTAGGGTCTTATTTATGGACTAAGCGTGATCCAACTCCTCTTCTTCCCAACCAATCACAATACTTTATGAAATCAGATCTAAATCTGATTGGTGGGAATAGAGTCCCCTAGATTCCTCCTTAGAGGGTGCCTAAGACCAGTCAAAGTTGGTTCTTAGGAGAACTCTAATCATAATCCAAAAAGGAGATGGAGTCCCTATCCAACAGGGACTCCCGGGTGCCTCCAGCTTGGGCACACGCCAAGGGTGGCATGCGCCCTCCTCCTTGCTAGGTTCTGGTAGGAGGACAGGCCCCCACCAGGTCTCCAATAGGTGCATGACATATGGACAAAAGTCAAAGTGTCAATGGTCAACATTTGACCAGTCAAAGGTCAACTTTCGACCAAAGTCAAAGGATGAGAAATGGCAGGTGACCAAAAATGGCAGGTAATGTCTTACAAAATAAGACAACCTTTTCTGACTTGGACAAGCTCCAGTCAGACAAAGTGAAGGCCTCTAAATGAGCACAAACTCCTTTGGCTCAGTCAGGACAACTAGTTATGATAGTAAAAGAAGAACGTTAGATTCAATCGAGTGCTAGCACGATTTTCTTGAACCTAATTGAATCTCATTCAGATCAATTGAACTAGATCAGTTTAATTGATAATCACCAGATTCAAACCCTTGTTTGTGTGATCCAATTGGATTTAATTCTGTATGGTAATGGGATATGTCATGATCTCTATCATCGACATCATCGAAACTCCTTTTGATGGATCAGAACTCTTCTAATTCAAACAGCTAGAATGATCGATCATCTAAATCATTCTAATTGCTCCCAAAATCCACCAGTGACACCTAGCAGTATATGGTGGCAACCCATCAGAGCTAAATGTGAACCTCTTGGTGCAGCTACCTGTGTGATTAAGTTCTTCTATCTTGAGCCCCGATCATATTAGGGTTAAGGTGAACTCGTCAGACCCTAGTCTCTGTCTTATGATGTAATCATTCGATTTCAAGTTCGATGTGAAAAGCTAAATAGAAACTCTTTCTATTATTTCACTCTGCCATGGCCATGGGCTTCAGGACTTGATTCTTATGATCATCATAGGGCTGCTCCTCTACCACCGAGGTAGATAGATTCCATCTTGATGCTATCAGTTCCTACAATGAACATGCTATAGCCAACATACACCTCAGGGTTCCATATGGCTAGGAGACCGAGTAATGGTGTAGTCAAACTATAACACCCTCAAGGTGAACTACCGATGCATCTCAGGTCAAAGAACCAGATACACTACTGCAGCATCGAGTCAGTCATTGATGAGAAGGTAGACTCCCTAATGACTACTCGAGGTGGTCACGCTCAGTGCCCTCATTCTCTAACGAGTACCTGTACTCTCGCTCTGGTGTCTCCATACCGTAGACTCAAGACTCATCTACTAAAGATAAGTGATTGTACACCAACCTTCCAGATCAATTACCATCTTCGTGATGATCCTATGGTCGAAAGCATTTTATGAGTTAATAATGATTATTCATGTCTTAAATTTTCAACTCTTGAAAATATGAATTATCATTACCATTAACTCAAAGAATGTATCACAGACACTAAATACACTTATGTGATAGAAAATAATCCATTTTATTGATATTAGTCAAAATTATAATTTTGCCCCTAGAAGTGTATTACAAGTGTCAGCCAATTCTGGCTTCTAGGGTACATATATCTAACAATCTTCCACTTGTCCTAAAGCCAATTGGCTACAAGTCTAAGTCCCATCTTCTCAAGGTGGGCTTCGATCTTCTGCTGGCCCAACAGCTTTGTAAGTGGGTCTGCCATATTATCTGTGGAGTTGACTCTCTTGACCTCGACATAACCCTTCTCGAGGTAATCACGGATGAGGTGGTATCGCCGCTCAATGTGCTTGGATTTTTGGTGAGACCTCGGCTCTTTAGCAAGGGCTATGGTGCCATTATTGTCGCAGTACAGAGGAATGGCATCTGATGGCATTACTCCAATTTCTGCAGCAAACTTCTTATACCAGAATGCTTCCTTCACAGCCTCTGATGCAGCGATATATTCTGCTTCCATGGATGGAATCTACTATCACGGTTTGCTTGAAACTCTTCCAGCTGACAGCACCACCATTGCACACAAATAGACTCCCAGATGTCGACTTTCGATCATCTATATCGGACATGAAATCCGAGTCTGTATGTATCCCTGGACTTGGAGTTCTCCGTTACCAAAGACCAACATCATATCCTTAGTTCTTCTCAAGTACTTAAGGATACATTTCACAGAAGTCCAGTGTTCTTCACCTGGATTTGACTGATATCTGCTTGTGACACTCACAGCATGGGCTATATCAGGTCGTGTACATAGCATGGCATACATGAGGCTCCCTATTGCAGAAGCATAAGGGATCTTGCTCATGCGTTCTATTTCCTCAGGTGTGCTAGGGCACATCTTCTTGGAAAGATGAATACCATGTCTGAAGGGTATTAATCCCCTCTTAGAGTTTTCCATACTAAACCTCTTTAGCACTTTCTCTATGTACATCTTCTATGAAAGTCCTAGCATCCTATTCGGTCTATCCCTATAGACCTTAATTCCTAGAATAAAGGATGCTTCACCTAGGTCTTTCATGGAGAATTCTTTGGACAACCATAATTTGACTGTCGTCATCATGGGAATATCATTTCCAATAAGGAGGATGTCATCCACGTACAATACGAGGAAGACAAATAGCGCTCCCACTGACCTTTTTGAAGACACATGGTTCCTCTTCATTTTTGATGAAACCAAACATTTTGATCACATCATTGAAATGAGTGTTCCAGCTCCGAGATGCTTGCTTAAGTCCATATATGGACCTTTGCAGCTTGCAAACCTTGTGATCAGTATCACTGGATGTGAAACCTAGTGGCTGTTCCATATAGATATCTTCCTCAAGATATCCATTTAAGAATGTCGTTTTCACGTCCATTTGCCATATTTCATAATCGAAATAGGCTGCAACAGCAAGCAATGTGCGGATGGATTTTAGCATAGCCACTGGGGAAAAGGTATCCTGATAGTCAATGCCTTCGCGTTGACTATAACCTTTTGCCACTAGTCTAGCCTTGAATGTCTCCACATTTCCCATCTGCACCAATCTTTCTCTTGAAGATCCATTTACACCCAATAGGTACTATACCTTCTGGTGGATCTACCAAGGTCCAGACTTGGTTTGAGTGCATCGAGTCAATTTCTGACTGCATTGCCTCTAGCCATTTCTCGGAGTCGATATCTGATATCGCCTCATTGTAGGTTTTGGGATCATCACCATGAGCACCATTACCTACGAGGAACATTTTCTCTACTTCCTCTGAAATAATACCTAAGTATCTTTCAGGGGGATGGAAAACTCTTTCCGATCTACGAGGTGGAGGAGGTAGTGTTCTTATTGGTTCAACCTGAATTGGTTCCAATTGGTCCTTAGCTCGTTGTACTTGTGAGACTTTCTCATCAAGCTCAATCTGCTTTCCAATGCCGCTATCTTGAATAAACTGTTTTTCAAGAAAAATGGCATGTCCACTCACAATCACATTGTGGTCTTCTGGAATGTAGAAATAATATCCTAATGACTCTTTAGGATATCCTATGAATCAAGCTCTAAAGGATCTAAACTCTAACTTGTCCGCTTGTTGTTTTTTGATATGAGCCGGACAACCCCAAATTCTAAGATGACTCAGACTTGGTTTCTTACCATGCCATATTGTCATGGGGTGAGTGTTTTCTGACCCAAACACCTGTGCGGCACCCCAGCATACCATATACCAAGGCCAGCCCTCCTGAGTCCTTCCCTCGGACATACCATTAAGCATGCAGCAGTCCAGCCACATAAGCCAAGCATAATCCTCTATGTCTCTACCTGGCACTCTGTTGCACTGAACACATGCGATACCTTCAAGAGCCCACAAGCAACTCGACCCCTCGAGTCGACCGCACTGCTCATACACACCTCCGTGCCTGAACATAGACTCTTCCCAAGAGTGCTCCGCAACTCGGCACCTTTGTGCCAACCTCAGGCTTTGCCCTCGAGCCAAGTACTGCTCACCCAAGGCGACCCTATCCTCAGCATACCTTCGTGCCATGACATACCTCCATGCTATTGACCTACAACCCACCAAGTTGTCCAATAGCACCACACAAACCAAATCCCCACAGCACGACCATGCAACACCCCTGTAATGCATGAGGCTCAGGCAATCCACCCTCAATGTTGCCCAGCTAAGCTTGCCAAGCCGACATGCCCTGCAACTCCTCGAAGCTACCACCGATCGTGCACATCCGAGCCCTCTTAGATTCCTTTGTCTAAGTTTCCTATAAGCTCCTATGCCCTGATCCCGATCTAGCATCCTTGACATGCCCATCAAGTAAATATATCCGATCGACAATCCTAGCATCAAAGCTGCCCTCTCCTCGATACGACCCTCTTGACCGTCCTTGATCCTTGGCCTAGCTCCAAGGCACATATCCGATCGATATTCCTTATGCCAAGCTTGCACTCCACGATCGACCGGTTCTCATGGATCCTTGCAAGACATCTCGCCCGTGATGCTCACGAGACTTGCCTGTTTGGGTAGGCCACACCCTTGTCCGACTAGACCCCTATCACCTCTTCGCTCCACCATAGAGATCAAGAACGTATAGAGTAGCCTGGACAACTCCTCGAGGATAGGACCTCTCAAAAATCCCCATCCCGCACAATGTGGTCAGCTCATCCGACTAGCATTGCCCCGAATGCCTGCACACCAGACCATCCGGGCATGGCACCGCCATTGCTCCGCAATGGTGCCATGATGGACCCATCTCCTACGGGCCATGGGGGAGTCGGGGTGCAACCAAAGCTCTGTGCCCCTCCTCAAACCAAAAGGAATCCTCGAGTATCCATAAGTATCCTGGCGGTCCACCGCCATACCAAAACCATGCATCCCGAGCCCCCAGATATCATGCCACGGCCATGCCGCACCTTGGCTAACCAATGCCCATCTCAATACCCTAGGAAGGCATCTGCGCAAACTCCACCCCGGGGGTTCCAAAGTATCGAGCGGCATTGCATTTTTATGGCAACCCAGCGAAGCCAAAACCCTTCGTAGCACCATGCCACGCCCACGCCGGCACCCCCTGCGACAAGCCTGCAGACAAGCCTATGATAATTCTCCCCCACTTAAGCTGTCGACGTCCTCGTCGATGTCCAAACCACTTCTAGACTAATGGTCGCCATGACCAAGCTTCCATTGCATCCACTGCAATCACCGTTCCTTGAGCTAGAGCCCCACAGCCTTGATGTCCTTGATCCTTTCTCCACCACCGAGAATCCATCATCCACACCATGCTGACTCTTTCATAGAACCAAGCCATTTTGATCCTTGACATCAGCTTCTGCTTCAGTCATCCACCTCTGGCCATCTGACCTTCCAACTGCACGACACTCCTCGGAACCATCCAAGGCTTGACTCTCGACTTCCATCTGAGAGCGGCCACTTCTTCCACCAGAGTGGGATCTACTTGCCAGCAATACCAAACGGCTCTCCTTGGATCACCTCCAAGGCTTAACTCCTATCCATCTGGATCTTGGAGCGGCCATCGCATGAGTCTTCCCTGGCAACTCACCTCCAACGCCTGGCCTTGCCTCATACCCATCCTGCAGCCTTGTGGTATTTCCACCTTTCTTTGCATCACCATGCCCTTTGGACTCTACCACACCACACCAATGCCAAGTATGAACAAGTCGCCTCCAAAAATTTGCATCGTCCCATACCAACGCAAATCATAGATGCTACCAAGCGGGGACCCTGATATCCAATCAAAGTCACTTCTCATTTTGCTCGAGTACCTCAACATAGCAGTCTTCACTCCGAGCTCCACCAATCTGCTTTTGCAGAACCAATTGCTCATGCTGTTTTCTATAATCCTCGGCCTATTCTGACTGCCTCTACATCTTTACTGTGAGTCTGTAGTACCAACGCAAGGCTACCCCACTAGCCTGCCTCACTCCTATGACTCCAGTACCTCGACACATTCCTGCATTAGACATTCAAGCTTTATAGTACCTCACAGCATGACCGATCCATTTTACCTCATAGCTCACTTGGCCAAACATTGACCAACCCATGTGCTTCATCTCTTGCAACCTGACATCGCATGTCTCCACAGTGAGTAAGCACCTTTGACTCAAATATCTATCTCTAGTACCTCGGCTTTCCAATGCCTTCACCCTGAGAGCAGTTCCATCAAGTTCAATTATTTTATTTCTTACCATTCAAGTGTTCCAGCTCCATACTCACCAACACAAGAGATGGCTCTTTCCAATATTTCCCACATCTTTGTGCACCTGAGTTCCTTGACTCTCCAAGTCTTCACCTCAGCCTGCACTTTACAATTCGGATGCTACATCTTTCCCTGCACTGTAGAACACACCCTCGTACCTCAGTCTACACATCCAGTTTTGCTTCTTTGGAGATTCTAGTCCCTCAAGATACTCTGCCTTGCAACTTTTGCATATAGCTCAAGTGCTTCAGCATTCATGAGTACTCTTCAACCTGAATTCCTTTCTTCAACCACAAACCGATAGACCTTCACTTCAATAGGCTTCCATCCACTTGTGCAGCCAATGAGCAACCTTAATCATTCAGCACCGAGCACATTGCCCTACAACATGCTCCTACTCTGAGTCGTTGACACTCACAACAGACTCAGACATCCAGCTCCTCCCAACTGGACTTCAATACCTCTGGGTCTCTTCACAGCTTTGGATACCCCCGTATCTACGGTTACATGCCTGCAACCTGATACCATGCGTACCAAAAGCCAACACAACAATAATGTCGACCTTCGACTTAGCCAACCTTTGGCTCCGATACCAACTATTATGGGGTGAGTGTTTTCTGATCCAAACATCCGTGCGGTGCCCCAGCATACCACATACCAAGGCCAGCCCTCCTGAGTCCTTCCCTCAGACATACCATTAAGCATGCAGCAGTCCAGCCACATAAGCCAAGCGTAATCCTCTATGCCTCTGCCTAGCACTCTATTGCATTGAACACATGCGACACCTTCAAGTGCCCACAAGCAACTCGACCCCTCGAGTCGACCGCACTGCTCATACGCACCTCCGTGCCTGAACATAGACTCTTCCCAAGAGTGCTTTGTAACTCGACACCTTTGTGCCAACCTCAGGCTTTGCCCTCGAGCCAAGTACTGCTCACCAAGGCGACCCTATCCTCAGCGTACCTTCATGCCATGACATACCTCCATGCCATTGACCTACAACCCACCAAGTTGTCCAATAGCACCACACAAACCAAATCCCCACAGCACGACCATGCAACACCCCTGTAATGCATGAGGCTCAGGCGATCCACCCTCAATGTCGCCCAGCTAAGCTTGCCAAGCCGACATGCCCTGCAACTCCTCGAAGCTACTGCTGATCGTGCACATCCGAGCCCTCTTAGATTCCTTTGTCCAAGTTCCCTATAAGCTCCTATGCCCCAATCCCAGTCTAGCATCCATGACATGCCCATCAAGTAAATATATCCGATCGGCAATCCTTGCATCAAAGCTGCCCTCTCCTCGGTACGACCCTCTTGACCGTCCTTGATCCTTGGCCCAGCTCCAAGGCACATATCCGATCGATATTCCTTATGCCAAGCTTGCACTCCACGATCGACCGATTCTCATGGATCCCTGTAAGACATCTCGCTAGTGATGCTCACGAGACTTGCCTGTTCAGCTAGGCTACACCCTTGTCTGACTAGACCCCTATCGCCTCTTTGCTCCACCATAGAGATCAAGAACGTATAGAGTAGCCTGGACAACTCCTCAAGGATAGGACCTCTCGAAAATCCCCACCTCGCATAATGTGGCCAGCTCGTCCGACCAACATTGCCTCGAATGCCTGCACAACAGACCATCTGGGCATGGCACCGCCATTGCTCCACAATGGTGCCACGACGGACCCATCTCCTATGGGCCATGGGGGAGTCGGGGTGCAACCAAAGCTCTATGCCCCTCCTCAAACCAAGAGGAATCCTTGAGTATCCATAAGTATCCTGGCGGTTCACCGCCATGCCAAAACCATGCATTCGGAGCCCCCAGATATCATGCCACGGCCATGCCGCACCTTGGCTAACCAATGCCCCTCTCAATACCCCAAGAAGGCATCCATCCAAACTCCACCCTAGGGGTTCCAAAGTATCGAGCGACATTGCATTTTTATGGCAACCCAGCGAAGACAAAAACCTTCGCAGCACCGTGCCACGCCCACGCCGGCACCCCCTATGACAAGCCTACAGACAAGCTCGTGACAATATCTCATACGGTGTGGTAGGAATAGTCTTAGAGGAAACCCTATTCAATAGATAAATTGAAGTTAATAATGAATGTCCCCAAACAAAATCAGGGAGGTCTATGAAGCTCATCATGGATCGGACCATATCCAATAGAGTCCGATTTCTCCATTCTGAAATCTCGTTGAGTTGAGGTGTTCCTGGTGGAGTCCATTGAGAGACTATGCCATTATCCTTGAGATAGTCTAGGAATTCCGGCTAAGGTATTCACCTCCTCGATCTGATCGAAGAACCTTAATGGGTTTTCCAGTTTATTTTTCTACTTCATGTCTGAATTCTTTGAACTTTTCAAAAGCTTCAGACTTGTGTCTCATAAGATACACATACCCATACCTAGATAGATCATCGGTAAAGGTAATAAAGTAGACAAAATTGCCTCTAGCCGGCACATCAAATGGGCCGCACACATCAGTATGTACTAGGGCAAGGAGATCTGTGGCCCTTTCTCCATGTCCTACAAAAGGGAGTTTGGTCATTTTGCCTTGAAGACAAGATTCACAAGTTGGATATGACTCGAAAGTCAATGGACTCAATAGCCCATTTTTCTCCAATTTGTTGATCCTATCTTCTGCTATATGACCTAATCTCAGGTGCCATAGATATCCTATCGTTTGGACTATCCCTAGGTCGTTTGGCATTCACATTTTGCTCGATAGTTAGAATAGGTACATCAATATGTAGCTGATAAAGACCATTAATAAGAAAACCATTTGCAATTTTATTTCTTTCATAAAGAATGTTACAATGGTCCTTAAAGAAGGTAATCACATAGCCTTCTTGTGCTAAGCATGAAATAGAAATCAAATTTCCTGCTAGCTGCAGGCACATAATAACAGTCTTTCAAAACTAAGTCTAAACCAGATGGTAATCGAAGAGGATATATTTCCACGGCTACTGCAGCAACTCTTGCTCCATTACCGATGCGTAGGATCATGTCTCCATCCCTCAGCCTCCTGCTATCCTCAAGACCCTGCATGAAAGTGCACAGATGAGCACTAGAACCAGAGTCAAGCACCCAACTGGATGCAGAAGAAATCGTAAGGTTAGACTCAATAACGAGCATACCTCTAGAAGGACCTTCCTTCTTGTTCTTCAGGGTGGCCAGGTAAGTAGGGCAGTTCCGCTTCCAATGGCCGTCGCTGTTGCAATGGAAACACTTTCCTTTGACATCGATCTTTTTCTTCGGTTCTGCCTTCTTCTTCTTTGTTCCTTCCACCTTTTGCTTTTTCACAGACTTCTTTTTCTTTCCATAAGACTTTCTTTTGGAAGAAGTCCATTCCATAGCAAGAACTGAGCCTTTAGAACCTTTCATAGAAAGCTCAGCGGTGACCAGCATATTCATTAATTCGGCCAAGAAATTTTGAAGTTTATGCATGTGGTAATTCATGATGAATTGCCCATATGCATCAGTCAAGGATTGCAGAATAATATCATTTCTGTAGATCCAAGTCTAACTTCACACCGAGCTTCTCAAGCTCTTCCATGTCCTTGATCATTGCATCAGATAGTGATCTTGGACTGACTGTCCATCACGCATCTTAGCCTTAAAAAGTCATTTCGTGACTTGATACTTGGCTGCGCGACTCTGTTCACCAAACATCTCCTATAGGTGAGCCAACATTTGGCGAGCAGTCCCGATATCTTCATGTTGGTGCTGGAGCTCATCAGACATCGAGCCCAACATGTAATATCTGGCCTTATTATCTTTGTCTATCCATTTTTTCAGAGACGCTCTCTGTTCAAGTGGATGGACGGGCTGGTAAGGTGGGAGGGTCCTGGTCCAAAACATGGGTTAACTTCTCAGAACCCAAAACTATTTTGTAGTTCCTGAGCCAATCTTTATAATTGGATCCAGTCAGTCTATGTGTGTCCAGGATACGTGCCAATGGGTTGGACGCAGACATTTTTCCTGTAGAGAGTCAAAGATTCTAGTTAGATACTGTAATTTTGACTTGACCAATTTATTTAGGGATTTTATTTTTAAATAAATTAGCTCCCACTATTTTCTCGGATCCCTACACTCCCTCTGTAGA
Organism: Cocos nucifera; assembly: GCA_006176705.1. Taxonomy (NCBI): domain Eukaryota; kingdom Viridiplantae; phylum Streptophyta; class Magnoliopsida; order Arecales; family Arecaceae; genus Cocos; species Cocos nucifera. Next base: position 216,525 of record QRFJ01001720.1, read on the forward strand.
GATGCAAAAATCTCCATGATTAATGATTTCTAGTGGGTGGTGCGGTCTCACCAACTGACTCATCACCTCACCTAACAGTTATTGGTGATGGGTTAGCCAATGAGTGAACAACTCTTGTTCAATGATTCTCTAATCATGGTGCACCCAAACTTGGTCTCTAATTCATGAATCTCACCGTATCCGAAATATTGATCCACTCCTTAGTTAAGTCAGACCCACCATTTGCATAGACTGGGTTCCTAATTGAGTCTCTCACCGTATCCAAAATATTGAGCCCAACTCATCCTCCAGCCCATAGCATCCAATGCCTAATAGACATGGTTGCATCTTCCCGGTGCAACTGAGCCACTGTATCCAGTCGAGAACAATCAACCCCGGGAAGGGCCCGCACATCTACAATGGTGGAAGACCTCAGACTTAATCTTTTCTTAGGGAGAATTGATTCAGGTCTCATTAAACTAGACTTGGCTTAGTCATAACAATTATGACTAACCTAGTGGCATGGGTTAGCTCGGATTATTGACCACCTCAGATCAGAACTGTGTCAACAGATATGGCCAGGTAAGTGAGACCGGTGGAAGGAATATGCCATTAACTCGCACAAGAACGCATTCAGGTCGAGTAGCTTCCAATTAAAAACCAGTCGGTCGTATATGCCAAACTTACCTTAGACACCAAATTGTTGAGTCAGAACCAATTGGGTTAGCCTATAATCCAGACTCTAACCTCTGAGCCTAATTAGGTCTTGCTTGATCGTGACTCGATCTTGACCCAGACTTAATCCTATTAGGCTGGTCAATTTAAGCATTGTTGATCCCATCTAACCAACTCTTGATTCGGTTTGATCAACCGCTTAGACCTAATTGAGCTACCCAAGCCCGAACCCAGTATTATGAATATGTCTTAGATCTAAAATTCTCAATTTTAGACCTAATTAATATTCCATAAACTTAATTTTTAATTAAGTAGGGTTCATAAATAAAATATGCACAATAAATCCTAGGGTTTCAGGATCTAGGGTTTTGCAGAAAGTAAGTTTTGGGTTTCTGATTA
>QRFJ01001721.1:0-52445 GCA_006176705.1 Cocos nucifera
GATGATCCTATGGTCGGGAGCATTTTATGAGTGAATAATGATTATTCATGTCTTAAATTTTCAACTCTTGAAAATATGAATTATCATTATCATTAACTCAAAGGATGTATCACAGACACTAAATACACATATGTGATAGAAAATAACCCATTTTATTGATATTAGTCAAAATTATAATTTTGCTCCTAGAAGTGTATTACAAGTGTCAGCCAATTTTGTCTTCTAGGACACATATATCTAACAGATCAGTCAGTAGCTATTATGCCAGTCCTCAATATCTTGCAGCTACTTTTGAAGCTGAAAAAATTTTATTGACTGGTCCCAATCATATCAGGCCTTGTCGGTAGACCACGATGAGCTCCCTTCTAGAAGATGGATCTATTCTCCGACATCCTTCAGGTCAGCTTCAAGAGAGCTGATCTTCGTTGTTAGTGTCCAAGACTTGTCGCTGTCATTTCTTTTAAGTTTGGTAATCTCGTTCTCAAAGCTGCCCTTCCGAATACTGAAGCTCACCACTTTCTTCATATGCAAACCTTGGAGGTGAGTGACCTCTTTGGTCGCCTCAGAAGCATTCTTTCATGAGGCTTGAAGGTCGTCCTTCATCTTCTTCAACTTCTTCCTCAGAAAATGAACTTTCTTCCTTAGGTTCTTTATCAAGGGCTTTATCAAAACCTCCTGAGACAGTGATTCAGCATTGATGGAAGACTGCATTTGAGTTACGAAAAGCGCTCAAGGGTATCAAAAAAAATTCACTTCATTTAATCAAAACTTTTGAGTACAAGACACAAAAAAAAAATGTACAACTACTCGAGGATCTCAACCTTGGAGGGTGAAGCCGGATCGCTCTTGGCCACCTTAGGTTCTCGAACTGGTTTGGACTCCTCTGCAGTAGGTTCAGATGGCCTAGAAGTGAGCTCATCGAAGGAAAGATTGACTACAGCATTAGACCATCCCACATCCTCATCATCTTCCTCCTCCTCCAGAAAGCTAAGGTTGAGCTCGGGGAACCTTCGGGCTACCCTACCTTCGTAGAGCTCGAAACCCTTGATAAATGCTTCCTGACTGAACTCGACGTTCTGATTCCTCATCTCAGGAGAGGTCTTGAACTCTTCCACGGCCCGGATCATTGCCTCTGAAATTGACTTCGCCATTTAGGTCTCCAGTTCGGTGACCCTATTTTCGGCTTCCTTCTTCCTCTCCTCCTCTAGGGCTAGTGCAGCCTTTAGTCTGGCCGAGGCAAACTCCTCTTTATGGAGCACACCCTGAAGACATTCGATGTCTGCCTTCTTCTCCTCGGTGAGGTGCTCGACCTCATCGACCCTCTCTTGAAGATGATGGACCTCAGCTCGAAGGTCCTCCTGGGCCTTCTTGTGCCTCCGCCTCCTGATGACATACGCCTCTTAATGTGAGCAAGCATCTAGGTGATCTGACTACAATAAATGATTGATGTTAAAAAAAAAATAGAAAAAGAGAGAAGGAAGAGAAGAAGAGAAGAGAAAGAGTCGAGCAATGGAGCAATCACCTTTGAGGATGGTTTCGAGAGAACCCCAGATGAGTTATTGTGGGTCCAAATCGGCCATCTAATCCACCACCTTGGGTATGGACAAACCTATCAGCAAGATCCTGGGATGATCTCTTGGACGTTGTCGAAGGGATCCTTACCTCATTCGTTGTCATCGCCATCCGATCTTGCCTAAGCGAGCCTTACAGGACATCTTTGCAATGGCTTTCTTTTTTCTTTCCTCTCCTTGTCCCTTTCTTGATAGGGAACTCCAAAACCCGATCCCCGCTGGAGGGACCTGAGGACATGGAAGGCATCCAGGCCCATGCTAGCGGTGTCAACCTCGGCAGTTGGGGCAATCTCGACGTCGATGAATGACCTCAGATGTAGCAACGACAGTGGAGGTGAGAACTTCCGGAGCTGGAAACACCAATCTTCATCCCTCTTTGAAGCCATCATCTTTGCACCTTTCCTTTTCTCTTCCTAGTGAAGAGCCCTTTGGTAAGCATCTCAGGTAGCTTGTGCGTCCATCTCTATAGTAGAAAAAGAAGAGTGGTCAGTGGCAATACACGTGCACAAAATTATGTGGAAATTCAAAAATCAAAAGATGTACCAGCAAGATCGTATGGGAACTCAGATCCAGGTTGAATAAGGTCTGTTCCTTAAGAAGGTTGGAAAGAAGAGGAAGCTCGGTACATCCTTGAGTTTATCGAAAGGAATTAAGGTCGGCTTCGTCTAAGCTAGGAGCTTGGCAAACCGACTCTCTAATATAACCCGATGAAGGAAGACCTAATGGCAAGGTCGGACAATGTATAAATTTTTTTTTTCTTATAGTTGTGAATGGAAGAAGGGGCACCTTTCAATAACCCCTTCTTGTCGACCTGAGGAAAAAAGTACCATCAATCCTTCATGGAAGAATAGTGCTTGAAGGTATAGAAATTTCTTAAAAAGCAAAATGGTTGGCTGGACTTCGATCAATCGATAGAGAAAGAGAAAACCTATAACAAACTAAAAGAAGTTCGATATGACAGATGCAAAGGAGATGTTTAAAAACTGAAAGAGGGTGACTACAAATGGGGGCAGCGAGAATCTAAATCTGGTGCGCAAAGCTTCTAAGTACGAACAAAATCGATCGATCGGAGAAGAACTAACCCGGTCGTCGAAGCTGGAAAGTTCAAGATCATATTTTGGAGGGATACCATATTGGATTCGAATCAGAGATAGATTGTTCGGGGTAAGGACAGACGGGATGGTGTCTGGAGCAAAAGACGAGCGGGACATGTTCTTAGGTTCTACTTTGGTCAGGGGTGCAGAATCAAAGAAGGTCGGTTCGGACGAGCCCCATAAATCGATGGAGTGGGAGGTTTTGGAAGATATTTGGATCGAGATGAACCCCAAGAAAATTCCTCTAAAAAAAAAATTAGAAAAGCAAGGAGCCAGAAGTGATAAGCATGAATAACCTAAGAGAAGGATTAGAAAACTGACCTAAACTATCCAAGGAGGATGAAAGGACGATGGACGCAATGAGGATTAATTGAAAGGGTGTCCAGAGCTCAAAAAGATAAGAGAAGGATGAGACCCTCGGAAAGAAGGCGAACGAAAGTCGAAGGAAGAAGAAGACTAGGGCAAGAATGACTTTCGAACAATAGGAGAATGCCTTAAATAGCTAGAGGTAATCCAAAGTAGTTATGATTGCAGATCGACTTCGGCCGATCAGCATGTACCGCGTGTCCCACTTATCATGATAGAGGAGCGGCGATGGGTGGAGTCTTTATGGCATCGTACCTGTGGCAGAGTTTCGATAGAAGATTCGAAGGGCCATCTTTTCAGACTCATTTTAGATTTAGAAAGTTTCAGTGCCAACACGGTAAATACCGAAACGTCTCATCCTGACACGCATGAAAACTCGGGATCGGACTTCGACCGTCACCTTTTTCCTCCTTCTTTATATTTCGAAATCGAAAGTAGGGGGACTATTGTTGGGGATAAATCTCGCTTGCACCAAAGTTCCAGTCTGATGCTGAGTCTAATATAACTGATAATCATAGAAGAGCTTCGATCGAGAATTCTTTCTCTTGGGACCCCTCTAGTGCTCGAACCCTTTTCGAACTCCTTCAGCAGCCGAACTCCTTCCGGACTTCTTCAGCAGTCGAGCCGAACTTCTTTCGAACTCCTCCAACGACCGAACCCTTTTCAGACCTCTTCAGTAGCCGAACTCCTGCAACGGTCAAACCCTTTTTAAACTCCTTCAGGAACTCCTTCAACAGTCGAACTCCTTCCAAACTCCTCCAATAGCTGAATCCTTTTTGGACTCCTCCAGCAACCAAACCCCTTCCAAACTCCTTTAGCCTTTAGTAGCCAAACTTCTTCCGAACTCCTCCAGCAGCTGAATCCTTTTCGGACTCCTCCAGCAGTCGAACCTCCTCAAAACTTTGACTATCAAATCTCAAACAGATTGGCACCTCATGACAACAAACACTATCCTCCATAATATACTTTACGTGGCCCCGAGCAGCCCACTATCCAATAGTTATGACTGTAGTTTGTTATAGGCTCCATTTATAAAAGAAATCCTCCAGATATATTTTTAGGAGGCTCTCTTTTTCCTTTCGAAACTCTGCAACTTTCTTGACTGAGCACTCCATTTTTGTTGGCCGAAAAAGCTAACTTGACCATCTGAGGGTCATGCAGGAGCTACCACCCTGAGCTCTAGATGAAACTTATTTTGCAGGTCATCGATGGTGACCTCATCTTCTCTGACTCTAGCACTTCTCTAACAGCAATCAGATTTCGCACCAACATGAGGAATTATCCTAATTCCTTGGTGGGTACAAGAATCCACATAGACTGCACACAAGCCCAACTTTGGTTGGCCAACACATATGCATCTAAGGGTAGGTTCATAATCAATTATTTTTTTAAATAATTTTTAGTAATTAAATTTTGCTCCAGTTCATAATCAGTAGGCTTTGGCCTTCATTGAAAATGTTCGATTAGGTCCAACCATTAACATGACCATACTTGGCTCATCTAACCAATGAATGGTTAGGCCCAACTTTGGTTGGCTAACCTAATCACCATTTAGGAAGATGTAGCCAAGAAATCATATAATGAATGATAATTCCATTAGCCAATAAGCATCAGACATTTAGGCCTCCAATGATTATCCATCTGATGGATCCATTATCATCCACTTAATGGGAGGCTATGATCTAGTTATCACCATAACCAATTCATTTTAAGGACCTAATAATTTTAGAGGATTTAATTTTTAAAGAAGAGGGAAGGTCAGATGAGCCAGCTTATTATGATTTTTCCACTAACTTCACCATGTCAGCTTAAGAAAGACCATTAACAGGCTAGTCAAGGAGCACCTAAATCAGTCATACTGATTTACATAACTGACATGAATCAGCTCGAATAGTCAAGTGATCCGATCAAAATATAATTTTATCAAGAGACCAGATAAGTTTGATCAGTAGGAGGGTCTGCCAAAGCTTACCTTAGATACCATCAAAAATGGTCAAAGTAAGCGGGCTGCCAATTAAAGACCACCAATCTGATTTACCTTAGACATTAACTGATTTAATTAGTTTCAATTAGATCAACCTAACAGTTTGTGATAGACCTCATAGCCAAGAATCAAGTCCATCTTGGGTCTCATTAAAGACATGGATTTGACCAACTACAGCTATTGTAATGGATCTAAAGAATCCTTGACCTAATCTAAGACAATGATTGATTAGATTAGTCAATTCTTTAATTATGTCCATTCTTTAATCTAACCCTAGGTCTAACCTAACAAATGGACCTAATCCCCACTAACCCATTTAACCAAATATGTTATGATTCATGTCTTAGGATCTTCAATTTATAATCCTAAATCCTAATCAAATAACTTTTTAATTTTTAATTAAATTTTAGGCTGAGGGTTGGGGTTCGGCTTTCCAAAAATAATTTTTATGTTTGTAAAATATTTTTACAACATGGTTCTATCAATCAAGTTGTATGTTTGATTCATAATCAAAATGTAAGTAACATAAATATGAATCTAGTTTAGATCTAATCTAAATAGGTTCATATAATTAAAACAGTTTCAGCACCAATCAATCATAAATCAACTTAGATCAAATCTAATATATTTATGATGATTAAAATTAGATTAAAATATTTTTAATCAGATCATAAAATCTCTTAGATCTAATCTAAAATTTTATGATCAATATTTTAGATTAGCACGTACTAGGACAACCTTTTGACTATAAGGGATAAACCTTACAACAGGACAACCTTATAGCAGTCCATGCAATCTATAAATTTTATTTTTAAATTAAAAATATTTTAAATCTATTAAATTATAAATAAAATTAGATCAAATCTAATAAATTTATGATTTGGAATAGATCATTACGAACTAGGACAACCTTTTTACTATAAGGGATGAACCTTACAGCAGGACAATCTTATGGTAGTTCATGATATCTAAATTATTAATTTTAAATTTAATAATTAGATTATAAATTAAATTTAATCTAATAAATAATCTAAATATGCTCAGAAAAATTAGATAATAAGAATCTTACTCTGATACTAATTGAAGGAATCAGATCTAGGATTTCATGGATAGATCTTGAAACCTTTTCAAGATCATGCAGTGAAAGACTTAAATAAATTAAATATTTATTTAAATAAATATAAAAATATTTTAGATCTAAAATTTATTACATGATCAAGATATGATATTAAATTAAAAATTAAAAATATAAAAAAATGATTAATATGTTGATCTCATCAACATGCTACAATACTACATCTAATGTAGCTATAGAATAATAGATTAGATCTGATACCTGAGCAAGTTAGATATTCTAACTTGTTGATCTAGGATTGAGGATGAAGTCATGAGCCACACATGCATCCAGCCTCTAGGAGTCATCCACATGAATATGATTTGAGATTCTGATGTAGGAAATCAGCATATTATGCTAGTACTGTGCTGATCTCTCTTTGACGGTCGATTTGATGTTTCTTCCTTCAAGAATTGAACTTATCAAAATATCAAAAGAAAGAAGAAAGATTTTAGATCTGAGACTCTCTCAAAAAAAATCTCAAAAGGAGGAGGAGAAGAGAAAATCAAAATATCCCTAGAAGAAGACCCTCTTCTTCTTCTTCTCTTTTCTCTCACCTAGACACCTAGTTTGATGTCTATGGAATCCCCATTCCCAGAGGTTCTCTCACCCTTATTTTTACACACCTCAAAGCTCTCTTAATGGTCTGTATTCCATAAAAAATCAAGCAAAAATTTTCTTTAAATAAAGAGATATACAGAGTCCAAATTTCATCAAAATCTTAGACTAGGAAGGACATAACATGGCAAGTTGTTGGGGTGCCCAACTCTTGGCCGCCCCACCTTATTTCCTACCATGGACCAGAAATAGGGGTGCACAAAAACTCCTTCTTTTACCATGGAATTTATAGAAAATAAAGAAGGTATGGGCCGTACAATATGGAAAGAGTTTTTGAGTAGTTAGGATTCTATCATATAGAATTCAAACTCAAAACAACTTACCATCAAAAAAGATATGTCCAAAGCTTATTCCAAAAAAGTGTGAGAGGGAGAGAAAGGTGTGCACATGAGAAGCCTTCGGCATGAAGATTCATCATGTAAAACTTAAAGAAAAGGGCATGGAGGCATGAAGAATATGTGGCACAAGGATAGGGAGTTCTAGTCACACTAGGACTCCAATTTTGACTTGGTCAAAAATTTGTTTCTCAAACCAAATTAAACTAGAAGTAAACCAACCTAATTAAATTAATCCCTAACCTAATTAAAAATGTAATTAAATTATATTAAATTTAATTTTAATTTAATTTTTTAATTAAATTAAAAAATTAGGTTGATCGTAGTCCTAGTTGAACTAGGACTAGTTCTTTCCTGCACTTGGCTTATCCAATAAGCCAATTAGACTTGATCCAATCAAGTCCAAACTAAATCTAATTAAATTATATTTAATTAAACTTAATCTCAACTCTCTAGTTTAGTCAAATTAAGCCAATTAGCAATCTAATTGATAATTGATCCTCCTACAATGCTTGCACTAGGTTAAACATCAATCGTATTGATTGTTTAATCCTAGAATGATTCTCAATCATTGATCAACCATCCGATCAAATCATGAGCTCTAACATGTGTATCCTCATAGATCTAAATCTAAGCTAGTAGCATAGAAATAGATTTCTATACCAATCAAAGTAACCATCTAGCAATGGTATCCATGGCCGGATAGGTCGAATGTGTAGAACAACATCTTTAGAATCCATGCAGATATAGTTTCCATATAATTCATCCCCTTAACCAAAATGCTCGTAGGACACCTCAGAGTTTAACTGTTAACTCTGATCAGGTTGTCCATATTATATTTCAAAATATGAAATCCATCTGATAGATTATCCTAGCCAAAGTTTTGCTATATTGAAATATAGTGATACATTCTTCTCCAACTCTTGGTGTGGTCAATTCTATCTTGATCACACTCTAACTTCACAAGTACTAGACTATGCCCAAAAGCCTTCCATTATTCAATTAAAAATTTAGTTAGTCCAGTACCAAAGCATAGTGAGTTGCTTGTAAGTTACTGAGGTAATCTCAGGTCTAAGGGATACTTATATCTATATCCCATCAGAGGCATTCTCGATAGCAGAATGCTCTAGAGTTGGTCACATTCAATGATGATGTATCCATACATCTCATCTATATGCCATATCAGTCTTTCCATACTCTTTGGTTAAAAGGACAACCAACCTATATGGCATACAGTGATCTATGCTTGATAGATTTTGTCATCCTAATTAATAGCCTATCATTTTATCATGAATAGATTTAAGGACTAATCGATAAATTTTCATTTTATCAAAGCTAAATAGTCCTAAGAACTTCATCACAATAATGAAGTTCGTTAGAAGATGAATTCTTTATGATGAAAAAATACTAAAAATATATTTTATTAATGAATCAATTATAGATACAATATAGCTCAACTATCAATAGGCTGACGATTGGCCTTGGGACACATTTTCCAATACCTTTAAGTAGAAGGACTCTTAGGCGCCAATAATCTGAAGCTACGTGATGTTTCATGCAGTATTCCTTGGATATATAGTCCTGTGCCCATAAGACTTTGACCAGTCAATAATTATAGGCACCTTATGAGAGAGACTCTGTAAAAGGGTGTTGACCTTGTCAATGCCCCGAAGTAGGACTTTAGGTCCCCTTATGCACCATATTAAATCCATGCACCATAAATTATGGTGCCAACCATGAGAGAGAATCCCAAGCCCCTTGGACTCTTCCAAAATGAGTCCAAATTAAATCCAGATAATGCCATGTGGCAAATATCTTATGGCCAACCCTTTTGACTTAACAAAAATTTAGATTAAAAATAAAATTGGTTAGCCAAAAGTGCAAGAATTTGAGCCAAAACTAATTTGGCAAGGAATTTGGTTAGCCAACATGTGCTAGCATGCTAATTATTTAACCAATTAGGATCTAATGACCCTAAAATTAATTCTTGACCAATTTCTTTATGCGTGTGATCCATTGGGCTCCACATCTAGCCAGCAGTATGTTCAGGTGTATTTTAATCTGTTCTGATTGAATTCAATCTCAATCGATTAGGCTTAATGCCAACTCGATTTCATCAATTAGAAGAACCATCTAATTGAGGATTGAATTAATCTCATTAATTCAATCAAACCCACAAGTCAAGATTTACATATAGCAATGTGTCATGACTATCCGAAAGATGTAGAATTTGATGAAAATACCAAATATATCCTTCAGTGGCAAGTTTTCATGCAATTTAATCCCTTGATCATCCTACATCCTGAATATGTTTATGAGCATGGATAAATGTCAAACTCAAACATATATTCATGTTGATTCTCCGTTTATCAATGATAACTCTAATGAATGATTAGAAATCCTATCTAATCTTCATTCTACTCTGGCCAAAGTCTTATTGAGTTATCATTAGATGAGAATACATAGGATGTCATCTCCTCATACTATGAGTGATCAATTTCTTACTGATCTACTCACTACCTTCATACACACTTGATCATATCCAGAACACCCCATTCATGACTTAATATCATGATTGATTATGAACCAAAAATATGGGCTTATGTGCATATGGTACTATGGTGATCTCAGGTCTAAGGATCACTTGTACAACTCCCACTTAGAGAACTATCTTTTGACATACAAGTAAGGTTTCATAAGATATTCTCAATTAGCAAGTCAATTTAGTAAACTCATACTTTGATGAGTACCTACATCCTTGTATTAGTATCTCTACACAAGTGATTTATGAGATCTGCCATCCTCTTCATCGAGCAAACATAGGATGTGCTAATCTATCCGAAACATTGATCCCCGACTCAATGTTCCTATGACTAAGAATGTTTAAGATTAGAATTTTAGGATTTTATGTCTCACAGGCATGACTCATTCATGTTCCCTAAAATCATTGTCCTAATCTTTGGGGTTCATCATAATCTTTAAATATAAAAGATGCAATTGGAATGTTGGATCAAATGCCTCAATATTATTAATATCAGAATAATTGTCATTACATGAGTTGAAAATTTTATAGAAAAGTTCCATCACATCACACCTATGATTGGTTTGTAGGGCACTTATTCTTTCAATCTCCCACTTGCACTAAAGCCAATCACTCTTATATCTCAAATCCATACAATTAAGATGGTGATCAAATAGCTGCTGCGGTAAGTTCTTAGTGAATGGCTCTGCTATATTGTTTTTAGTATCTGCTCATTCTAATACAACATCTTGTCTCTTGACAATCTCTCGAATGAGCTGGAACCATCTGAGGATGTCCTTTATTCAATGATGAGACCTTAGTTCCTTAGCTTGGATTACTGCACCAGTATTATCACAATAAAGTGGTACTAGTCATTCAATTTCAAAAACCACTCCTAGATCATCGATGAATTTCTTCATCCAGGCAGCTTCCTTAACAGCTTCACTAGCAGCAATATATTCTACCTCTGTTGTTGAGTCAGCTACATCTACTGTTTTGAACTTTTTCAACTCACTGCACCTCCATTCAAGGTAAACACATATCTTGGTATTGACTTGCTATCATCTAGATCTGACTAAAAATCAGAATCAGTATATCCTTCTAGTTTTAGTTTTGACTCTCCATAAATCAGAAAAATATCTTTGGTTCTTCTTAGATACTTAAGAATATTTTTTATAGCTTTTCAATGATCCTTCCCTGGATCAACCCGATATCTGCTGACTATGCCTAAAGCATAAGCCACATCAAGTTTGGTACATAACATGGCATACATAATAGATCCTACTGTCGAAGCATAAGGGATCGATTTCATTCTTTCTCTTTTTTCTGGTGTCTTAGGAGACATTTTCTTAGAGAAATGTATATCTTGACTTATGGGCAAGTAACTTTTTTTACTTTCCTCCATGTTGAATCTCTTCAACACTAAGTCAATGTACCTAGGTTGGGATAAGCCTAGCATCCTATTAGATCTATCTCTATCGATCTTTATTCTAAGAATGTAGGATGCTTCACCCAAATTTTTCATGGAAAACTTATTTAATAGCCAAGTCTTAACTGACTGGAGCATTGGGACATTATTCCCAATAAGTAATATGTCATCGACATATAAAACTAAGAAGACTATGGCACTTCCACTAGCCTTTTTATATACACATGTTCATTCACATTTTTTATGAAGCCAAACTCTTTAACTGTCATATCAAATCAGATGTTCTAACTCCTCAAAGCCTATTTTAATCCATAAATAGATCTTTTAAGCCTGCAACTTGATTTGGTCTCACATTAGAGGCAAACCCTTCTGGCTGAGTCATATAGACCTCTTCCTCAAGGTTACCATTAAGAAAAGCAATCTTGCCATCCATCTGCCAGATTTCATAATCATAGTATGCTGCTATAGCAAGTAAAATTCTTATAGACTTTAGCATACCCACTAGTGAACAGGTTTCATCATAATCAATTTTTATTTCTGTCTGAAACCTTTTGCCACCAACCTAGTCTTGTAGGTTTTAATTTGGTCATCTGCTCCGATCTTCTTCTTGAAGACCCATGTACACCTTATAGGGCTTATACCCTTTGGTGCATCAACCAAAGTCCAAACTTGGTTGGAATACATAGAGTCCATTTTAGATTTAATTACATCTAGCAACTTGTCAGAGTATTTACTCATGATGGCTTTAGAATAGGTCAATGGATCATCATCTTGAATGATATTTGTCTTATTATCATTTTCTATGATGAAACTATATCTTAGAGGTGCATGACGCACTCTCTCTGACCTATGGGAAGGAGGTGTATATTGTGGATGTACCTCATCCTTGTGTACTTTTGGTTGAGTATTTTTATTCACTATTTCTAGAATATTTTATAGGTCCCAAACTTTTTTAAGTTCAATATTTCTCCCGCTGCCCCCTTCTTGGATGAATTTCTTCTCCAAGAATATGGCATGCCTACCAATAATTATATTTTGTTCAGTAGGATGATAGAAATAATATCCTTTAATTTTCTTAGGATATCCTACAAATAAATATTTATCTACTCTTGCATTAAGCTTATATCCAAAATTATTTTTGACATAAGTAGGATAGCCCCACATCTTAAGATGCTTAAGATTAGGCTTCCTTCCATTCAATAATTCATATGGAGTGCTAGAAATAGATTTAGAAGGTACTCTGTTAAGAATATAAGCAGTAGTTTCTAGGGCATATCCCTAGAAAGATGTTGGAAGATCAGCATAGCACATCATGGACCATACCATTTTCATAAAGGTATGATTTCTCCTTTCTGCTACACCATTTAATTATGGCATATAAGGAGGTGTTCATTCAGAGAAATTTTTTTTTCTCTAAGATGATCTAAAAAGACACTAGATAAGTATTCGTCATCTCGATCAGATCGAACAACCTTAATACTTCTTTCAGTTTGATTTTTGACCATCTTTTGATATTCCTTAAACTTATCAAAAGCCTTGGATTTGTGTTTCATAAGAGATATATATCCATATCTTGATAAGTAATCAGTAAATATGATAAAATAGGAATATCCTCTTCTAACATGAGTTGTCATTGGCCCACATACATCTGAATGTACTAATGTCAATAACTCTTTTGCCCTTTCTCCATGTCCAGAAATGGAGACTTGGTCATTTTTCCTATGAGGCAAGATTCACAAGTCCCATATGATTCAAAATCATAGGGTCCAAAGAATTTCTCTTTGTATAACTTATTTATTCTTGACTCACTAATATGACCAAGATGATAATGCTAGAGAAATGACATATTAATGTCTTCTCTCTTTCTTAATATGAGTTTCTACTACTTTCAACATATTTAGTAGTTTTGGTAAGGTAGTATTCAGTTTGTTCATATGATAATTTACCACAAACTAGGAGGAGTTTGGGAGAGACTGCAGTATGAGATCCTGACTGAGCTTTGCATCCATGGTGAAGAAAATTTACCACAAACTAGGAGGAGTTTGGGAGAGACTCTAGTATGAGATCCTGACTGAGCTCTGCATCCATGGTGAAACCTAATTGACTTAATCTAGTGATTAAGTCAATGAGTTTCAATACATGATTTTGAATCGAAGTTCCCTCAGTCATCCGAGCCCAGAATGATAGTTTCTCTTGCACAAGTACTATGCGCAAATTTCTCAACTAGTCCATGTAATTTGGACTAGTCAATTTATTTATATCAAGAATGCATCACAATGAGAGTGAAGAGGTCATTTATGCAGATATATTAATCTACATGAAATAAGAACACTAATATAAACAGACCACTCATGATGACATGTATAACTAGATGAGGTCTTTTATTCTAGTTATTACTCCCACTATTTTACTATATACCATAGCCCTCCCTATGGTATATGAGAAAATCCTAAACTGGTTCCTTAGTGTGGTTGAGATCCTTGTCCCTTAAGAAAGTCTTATGGATAGAACAACAAACTTCAATAAGTTCAAAGATAGAAAAACCTATCCAATTATATTTCTATACAACTCTCAACATAACCTGCCTCTAAACATTTATAGTCTTGTGGATAGCATAACAAACTATAATATTTTAGTTAAGTCAAATCCTTCATTTCCATATGGTCATATTTGAAAATAATATTGCTCTTGTGGATAGCACAACAAAGCAATAATAAATCAAATATATCATAAGTATTTTAAAAATGCACCAAGATATTATTATATCAGTCTCCATGGTAAGTCTTATGGATAGCACAATAAACGTACTATGGTTTGTGAAATAATAATTATCCTAGCATGAAGGAAGGCAATGTATAGTATATTTTATCAATATGCATTTTTAATTCAAGACTTCAATTGAATCGAATTGGCTAGGTAAGTAGGAGAGAGGTGGGAGGCCCTTCCAATGAGATATGTGTGACCCAATTAGATTCAATTCTGTATGTTAATGAGATATGTCGCGATCTCTATCATCGACATTATTGAAACACCTTCCAATGAATCAGAACTTTTCTGATTCAGACAACTAGAATGATCGATCATCCAAATCATTTTAATTGCTCCCAAAATCCACCAGTGATACCTAGCAGTATATGGTGGCAACCCATCAGTGAAAATGAACCTCTTGGTGTAGTTACATGTGTGATTAAGTTCTTCTATTTTGAGCCCCGATTAGATTAAGGATAAGGTGAACCTATCAAATCCTAATTTCCATCATATGAATTAATCATTTGATTCAAGTCTGATGTGAAAATCTTAATAGAAACTCTTTCTACCATTTCACTCTGCCATGGCCATGGGCTTATGGATTTGATTCTCATGATTATCATAGGGCTGCTCCTCATCTACCGAGGTGGATAGATTTTCTCTTGGTGCAATCTAATTCCTATAATGAACATGCTATAGCCAACATACACCTCAGGATTCGGGATGGCTAAGAGACAAGTCATGGTATAGTCAAACTATAATATCCTTAACGTGAACTGCCGATGCACCTCAAGTCAAAGAACCAGACATACCACTGCAGCTTTGAGCCAGTCATCGACGAGAAGGTAGACTTTCTTATGAATGCTTGAGGTAGCCATGCTCAGTGCCCTCGTTCTCTAACGAGTACCTATACTCTCGCTTTCGAAGTCTCTACACCATATACTCAAGACTCATCTACTATAAAAAAATGATTGTATACCAACCTTTCAAATCAATCACCATCCTTATGATGATCCTACGGTCGAAAGCATTTTATGAGTTAATAATGAAAATTCATGTCTTAAATTTTCAACTCTTAAAAATAAGAATTGTCATTGCCATTAACTCAAGGGATGTATTACAGACACTAAACATACATTATGATATAAAATAATCCATTTTATTATTTATAGTCAAAATTATAATTTTGTCCTTAGATGTGTATAACAAGTGTCAGCCAATTCTGGCTTCTACGGTATACATATCTAACAAACTCTCACTTGACTTAAAGCCAATTGGCTATAAATCTAGGTCCCATCTTTTCAAGATAGGTTTCGATCTTCTGCTAGCCTAATGGCTTTATGAGTGGATCTACCGCATCGTTTGTAGAGTCGACTCTCTTGACCTCGATGTAACATTTCTCGAGGTAATCATGGATGAGGTGGTATCGCCGTTCGATATGCTTAGATTTTTTATGAGACTTCGGCTCCTTAGTAAGGGCTATGGCATCATTATTATTGCAGTATAGAGGAATGGCATCACTCCGATCTCTATGGCAAACTTCTTATATTAGAATGCCTCTTTTTAGCTTCTGATACAACAATATACTCTTGTTTCATGGTGGAATTTGCTATCACTATTTGCTTGAAACTTTTTCAACTGACAGCACTACCATTACACACAAAACAAACTCTCAGATGTCGACTTTCGATCATCTACATTAGTCATAAAATCCGACTTTTTATATCCCTAGACTTGGAGTTCTCCATTACCAAAAACCAACAACATATCCTTAGTTCTTCTCAAGTACTTAAAGATACACTTTACAGAAGTTCAGTGTTCTTCATTTGGATTCGACTGATATCTACTCGTAACACTCATAGCATGGGCTATATCAGGACGTGTACATAACATGGCATACATGAGGCTCCCTATTGCTGAAGCATAAGAGATCTTGCTCATACGTTCTATCTCCTCAGGTGTGCTAGGGCACATCTTCTTGGAGAGATGAATGCCATGTCTGAAGGGTACTAATCCCCTTTTAGAATTTTTCATGCTATACCTCTTTAGCACTTCCTCTGTATACATCTTCTATGAAAATTCTAGCATCGTATTTGGTCTATCTCTATAGACCTTAATTCCTAGAATAAAGGATTTTTCTTCTAGGTCTTTCATGAAGAATTCTTTGGATAACCACATTTTAACTATGGTCAATATGGAAATATCATTTTTAATAAGGAGGATATCATCCACGTATAATACGAGGAAGACAATAGCACTCCCACTGACCTTTTTGAAGATACATGGTTCCTTCTAGTTCTTGATGAAAATAAATAATTTGATCACATCATTAAAATGAGTATTCCAACTCCGAGATGCTTGCTTAAGTCCATATATAGATCTTTGCAGCTTGCATACCTTATGATCAGCATCACTGGATGTGAAACCTAGCGGCTGTTCCATATAGATATCTTCCTCGAGGTATCCATTTAAGAATGTCATTTTCATATCCATTTGCCATATTTCATAATCGAAATAGACTGCAATAGCAAGCAATGTGCGGATGGATTTTAGCATAGCTACTGACGAAAAGGTATCCTGATAGTCAATGCCTTCACGTTGACTATATCCTTTTGCCACTAATCTAGCTTTGAATGTCTCTACATTTCCATCTGCACCAATCTTTCTCTTGTAGATCCATTTACACCCAATAGGTACTATACCTTCTGGTGGATCTACCAAGGTCCAGACTTGGTTTGAGTGCATTGAGTAAATTTTTGACTTCATTGCCTCTAATCATTTTTCAAAGTCGATATCTGATATCGCCTCATCATAGGTTTTGAGATCATCACCATGAATTTCATTACCTACAAGAAATATTTCTTCTACTTTCTCTGAAATAGTGCCTAAGTACTTCTCATGGGGATGGAAAACCCTTTTCGATCTACGAGGTGGAGGAGGTAGTGATTGTATTGGCTCAACCTGATTTCATTCAATTTGGTCCTTAGGTCGTTGCTCTTGTGAGACTTTCTCCTTGAGCTTGATCTACTTTCTAATGCCGCTATCTTGAATAAACTATTTTTCAAGAAAGATGGCATGTTGACTCACAATCACATTGTGATCTTCTAGAATGTAGAAATAATATCCTAATGACTCTTTAAGATATCCTATAAATTGAGCTCTAAAGTATCTATAGTCTAACTTGTCCTCTTGTTATCTTTTGACATGAGCCGAACAACCCCAAATTCTGAAATGACTCAGATTTGATTTCTTACCATGTCATATCTCATATGGTGTGGTAGGAACGATTTTAGAAGGAACCTTATTCAGTAAGTATATTACAGTTAATAGACTGTGTTCCTAAAAAAAATTAGGAAGGTCTGTGAAGCTCATCATGGATCGGACCATATCTAATAGGGTTCGGTTCCTCCGTTCTGAAATCCCATTGAGTTGAGGTGTTCCAGGTAGAGTTCATTGAGAGACTATGCCATTTTTCTTAAGATAGTCTAGGAATTTCTGACTAAGGTATTCACCTCCTCGATCTGATCGAAGAACCTTAATGAATTTTTTGGTTTACTTTTCTACTTCATGTCTAAATTTCTTGAACTTTTCAAAAGTTTTAGACTCGTGTCTCATAAGATACACATATCTATACCGAGATAAATCATCAATAAAGATTATGATGTAGACAAAGTTGCCTCTAGTCGGCACATCAAATGGACCGCACACATTAGTATGTACTAGGGCAAGAAGATCCGTGACCCTTCCCCATGTCCTACAAAAGGGAGCTTAGTCATTTGCCATGAAGATAATATTCACAAATTGGATATGACTCAAAAGTCAATGAACTCAATAGTCCGATTTTCTTCAATTTGTTAATCCTATCTTCTGCTATATGACCTACTCTTAGGTGCCATAGATACCTATCATTTGGACTATCCCTAGGTCATTTTGATTTTATGGCATTCATATTTTGCTTGATATTAAAAATAGATGCATCAATATGTAACTGATAAAGATCGTTAATAAGGAAACTACTTACAATTTTATTTCTTTCATAAAGAATGTTACAATGGTTTTAAGAAAACTAATTATATAGCCTTCTTGTGCTAAACATGAAATAGAAATCAAATTTCTGCTTATTATAGGCACAAAATAATATCCTTTAATACTAAGTCTAAACTAGATGGTAGTCGAAGAGGGTATATTTTCATGGCCACAGTAGCAACTCTTGCTCTATTTTCAATGCGTAGGATCATCTCACCATCCCTCAGCCTCCTGCTATCCTCAAGATCCAACATGGAAGTGCATAAATGAGCACTAGAATCGGAGTTAAGCATCCAACTGGATGCAGAAGAAATCGTAAGGTTAGACTCAATAACGAGCATACCTTCAGAAGGACCTACCTCCTTCTTATTCTTCAGGGTGGC
Source organism: Cocos nucifera (assembly GCA_006176705.1). Taxonomy (NCBI): domain Eukaryota; kingdom Viridiplantae; phylum Streptophyta; class Magnoliopsida; order Arecales; family Arecaceae; genus Cocos; species Cocos nucifera. The sequence goes on from QRFJ01001721.1 coordinate 18,190, forward strand.
CAGGTAAGTAGGGCAGTTCCGCTTTCAGTGGTCGTCAGTGTTGCAATGGAAATACTTTCCTTTGTCAGTGGTCTTCTTCTTCAACTCTGCCTTTTTCTTCTTTCCTCCTTCCATCTTTTGCCTTTTCATAGACTTCTTCTTCTTTCCAAAAAACTTTCTCTTAGAAGAAGTTCGTTCCATAGCAAGCACTGATCCTTTAGAATCTTTCATAGAAAGCTCTTCAATAACCAGCATGTTCATAAGCTCAGTTAGAGAATTTTGAAGTTTATGCAAATGGTAGTTCATGATGAACTGCCCATATGCATCAGTCAAGGATTGCAGAATTATATCATTTTGCAGATCCAGATCCAACTTCACACCAAGCTTCTCAAGCTCTTCCAAATTCTTGATCATCATCAAACAGTGATCTTGGATGACTGCCCATCATATATTTTAGCCTTGAATAGTTGTTTAGTGACTTGATACTTGGCTGCGCGACTCTGTTCACCAAACATCTCTTGTAGGTGAGCCAACATTTTGCGGACAGTCCTGATATCTTCATGTTGGCGCTGAAGCTCATCAGACATTGACCCCAATATGTAATATCTGACCTTGTTATCTTCGTCCATCCACTTATCAAGAGATGCTCTCTATTCAATGGATGGATGAGCTGGTAAGGTGGGAGGGTCTTGATCCAATACATAAGTTAACTTATCAGAATCCAAAATGATTTTAAAGTTTTGGAGCCAATCCTTGTAATTGGATTCGGTCAGTCTATGAGTGTCTAGGATACGTGCTAGTGGGTTGGATGCAGATATTTTTTTGTAGAGAGTCAAAATTTCAAGTTAGATATTATAATTAAGACTTGACCAATTTATTTAAAAATTTTATTTTTAAATAAATTAGCTCTCACTATTTTCTTGGATCCCTACACTCCCTCTGTAGAGATGCAAAAATCTTCACAATTAATGATTTCTAGTGGGTGGTGCGATCCCACCAACTGACTCATTACCTCACCTAACAGCTATTGATGATGGGTTGGCCAATGAGTGAACAACTCTTGTTCAATGATTTTCTAATCATGGTGCATCCAAACTTGGTCTCTAATTCATGAATCTCATCATGCTCGAAATATTGATCCACTCCTTAGTTAAGTCAAACCCACCATTTCATAGATTGGATTCCTAATTGAGTCTCTCATCGTATCCAGAATATTGAGCCAATCCATCCTCCAGCCCATAGCATCCAATGCCTAATAGACATGGTTGCATCATTTTGGTGCAACTGAACCACTGTAACCAGCCGAGAACAATATACCCTGGAAAGGGCCCGTACATCTACAATGGTGGAAGACCTTAGACTTAATCTTTTTTTAGAGAGATTTGATTTAGGTCTCATTAAACTAGACTTGACATAGTCATAATAATTATGACTAACCTAGTGGCATCGGTTAGCTCAGATTATTGGCCACCTCAGATCAGGACTGAGCCAACAAATATGGCCAAGTAAGTGAGACGGTGGAAGGGATATGTCATTAACTCGATAAGAATGCATTCGAGTCGAGTAGCTCTCAATTAAAAATTAGTCGATCATATCTGCCAAACTTACCTCAGACACCAAATTGTTGAGCCAGAACTAATTGGATTAGCCTACAATCTAGACTCTAACCACTGAGCCTAATTAGGTCTTAGCTTGATCGATCACTCATGTGATTCAATCTTGATCCAGACTTAATCCTATTAGGCTGGTCAATTTAAGCACTCTTGATCCCATCTAACTAACTCTTGATTTGATTTGATCAACCGCTTGGACCTAATTGAGCTACCCAACCTAAACCCAATTTTATGAATATATCTTAAATCTAAAAATTTTTAATTTTTAGGTTTAACATATTTCATAATCTTAATTCTCAATTAAGTTTAGAATTCACAAGCAAAATATGTAAATAAAATCCTAGGATTTCAGGATCTAGGGTTTTGCAGAAAATAAATTTTTTTGGATTTTTGATTAAGGACGAATGTGTAGCACCCCTACATATCATAAGAACACCCCATAGAATGAAAGAAGAGGGCATTTAAATCCTACTTTATTCTTATGATCGGACGATCAAGGGGAACACCTTAATCAGAAACATAAAAACTACAAAACTAGTTAGAACTACATTATATATCTCATATATAAAATTGATCTAACTATAAACATATTTTGCATACATCTTATGTATCATATCATGCATATTTTTTATATTATCTCATAATCATCTAAAAAATTAAATTTAAATTGATCTTATCAAAATAAATTCTATACTAGATAATTATGTAGAACTATTCTACAACTAGTCTAAACATGCATTCATCATATCTCATATGAACAAAAATTAAATAACTTTATTTTCTATTTTTTTGATCTTATTATAATATTTATAACATTAAAAAATAGTAAATAAATTAATTTAAAAATTATAACTTAATCAAATTAAATTATGATTATGCAAGACTATACATAGAACTATTCTATTCTATAACTAGTCATGCATCTTGTAGAACTTAAATCTAAATTATTTAATTTTTAATTTTTTTGATTTTAGATTTAATCATATCTCATGTGACATCTAAAATCATCTAATTATTACATTAAAATTAAATTAAAATTAGATCTAAATTATTTATAGGAACCTGGCTCTGATACCAGTTGAAGGGGAAAACCTATTTTTCGGATCAGATTTGTTCAAATCTGATTTGACCAAGAAAAATATTTTAAAATTTTTTTTCTTGGATCTAAATTAAATATAATACTTTTCAGATCTAATTTGATAGATCTAATTAAATAAAATAAATTAAATTAAATTAGATTTAATTTATATCTTGTTCTTGGATAATCTTATTATTCCATGATGATCCTGCTGATTGTCTGAGGTTCTGGATGTAGCCACGCAATCGTCTGGCCTCTACCGATATCCACTTGGATAGAATTTGGATATCTCCTCCTTCTCAATCTTTTTTCCAAAGATCATATCTAGATCTGATCTTGAAGGTCTTCAAAATAACTTTTGAAGATTCAATGTCGTCTCTTGCAGTAGTGCTGCCTTCTTCCTTTCTTATCGCCTTTCTCTTGCCTGGATCGCACCAAACTGAAGCCCAAAGTCCCTTGGGCATGGAGAGGAGAGAGAGGATCAAAGGTAGGCATGGAGGAGAGAGGGAGATGGCTATGTGGCATGGGCAAGGGGAGAATCTCTCTAAACCTAGGCACATATAGGGTTTATATAGACCCTGCTATGCCATGCAGTGCCACATCATCTCGACCAATCATGTCTCTTCGTGCAATCAGAACTAAATCTGATTGGTGGGATGACATCATCTGATCGAATCAAATGAGAGCCCCTCTCCAACATCCTTAGGTGGTACCAAGACTGATCAAAGTAGAGTCTTAGGCGCCATCGAAGTTTATTCCATGAAGCAACCTGGAGTCCCATCTGTATGGGACTCCACTATATGGGACTCCAGGTGTCATTATCCTTAGGCGCATGCCTTCCTAAGCATGCACCCTCCTCTTTTCCTTTTTTTAGTAGGGGGACAAACCCCCATCTGCTCTCATATGGGTGCATGACACATGGGCAGATGTCTAAGTGTCAAAGATCAACATTTGACCAAAGTCAAAAGACAAGAATTAGCAGGTGACAAAAAATGGTAGGTGTTGTCTCAAATTTATCTCATAAATTAAGACAACCCTTTTTTTGACTTGGACAAGCTCTAGTCAGACTAAATAAAGGTACCTGAGTGAGCCCAAATATATTTGGCTCAGTCGAGACAACATTTAATGATTGTTGAAGGAGAACTTTAGGCTCAATCATATGCTAGTACGATTTCCTTGAACCTAATTGAATCTAATTCAAATCAATTGAACTGGATTAGTCTAATTGATGATATCTAGATCTAACCCCTTATTTGTATGACCCAGTTAGGTTTAATTCTATATGGTAATGAGATATGTCGCAATCTCTATCATCGACATTATTGAAATACCTTCCAACGGATCAAAACTTTTCTGATTCAGATAACTAGAATGATCAATCATCCAAATTATTCTAATTGCTCCCAAAATCCACCAGTGACACCTAGCATTATATGGTGGCAACCCATCAGAACTGAAAATGAACCTCTTGGTGTAGTTACATGTATGATTAAGTTCTTCTATCTTGAGCTTCGATTGGATTAGGGTTAAGGTGAACTCGTCAAACCATAATTTCCATCATATGAATTAATCATTCGATTCAAGTCGGATGTGAAAATCTTAATAGAAACTCTTTCTATCATTTCACTCTACCATGGCCATGGGCTTGTGGACTTGATTCTCATGATCATCGTAGGGCTACTCCTCATCTACCGAGGTAGATAGATTCCCTCTTGGTGCAATCCAATTCCTACAATAAATATGCTATAGCGAACATACACCTCAGGATTCTGAATGGCTAGGAGATCGAGTCATGGTATAGTCAAACTATAACACCCTTAAGGTGAACTATTGATGCACCTCAGGTCAAAGAATCAGACACACCACTACAGCTTTGAGCCAGTCAATGATGAAAAGGTATACTTTCTTATGACTACTCGAGGTGGTCACGCTCAGTGTCCTCATTCTCTAATGAGTATCTATACTCTCGCTCCCAGTGTCTGTACACCATAGACTCAAAACTCATCTACTATAAAGAAGCAATTGTACACCAACCTTTTGGATCAATCACCATCCTCATGATGATCCTACGGTCGGGAGCATTTTATGAGTTAATAATGAAAATTCATGTCTTAAATTTTCAACTCTTGAAAATAAGAATTATCATTGCCATTAACTCAAGGGATTTATCACAGACATTAAATACACATTATGATAGAAAATAATCTATTTTATTATTTATAGTTAAAATTATAATTTTGACCTTAAAAGTGTATAATAAGTATCAGCCAATTCTGACTTTTAGGGCACACATATCTAACAAACACATGAATAATCATATCATGATTTAAATCATAATTAAAAGCATTCATGTATAAGATTGAACCATGCAAGGTGGGCTCTGATACCACTATTAGGTTTGATTGACATGGTGGAAGCATTGGATTTCAAGAATTTAGTCTATCAAACCCAAAAATCCTAAGATCAACCTTGATGTAATTCAATCATATATATGCTTCAGGTATAAAATTAAATAACATACCTTTAATAATCTAATTTGATGATGATTTATTTCCATGAGGCGCCCACATATTTGCCTTCCAACGATGATCCACACGAGAATTGGGTTCAAGAACAATCCTTCTTGAATCTTTGGTGGCTGAATTTTGCACTAGAATTTCTTGGCCTTACTTCTACTTTCTTCCCTTTAATTTATTCTCCCTTATTTTTTCTCTTAGCCTTCTTAAATAGTCTTCCTAACCCTTGTCTTATTTAAGACTCCTTGTATTAGACAAGACCTTGTCTAAAGGAAAACTTCTTGTCTTGACAATATCTTGTCTAAAAGAAAGAGATGAAGAAAATTAGGACAAGGTTCTGGAATTGGAATGCCCAACACCTTCATCCGTATTCTATTTATAGATTTAGATGAGGTGCCAATAGCACCCATTCCCAAGCCCTTATCAGCCATTCAAAAGTCTTATCAAGGGGCCAGATAAGTCTCTTAATGCAGAAGGAGTCTTGGAGGCACGAAAAAATTGATTTCTACCTTCGGAACGTCGTATATACGTCGTTCCCTCATTAATTCCGAATTTCATCTGATTTATTCCTAATTTTCTTTGACTTTTTTTCTAATATGGCAAGGATAAGGGAGAGAGAGTCCTAGAGTAGGTGCCTACTGGAGCATCTTTAAGCAGAAGGACTCTTAGGCGCCAATAATCTGAAACTACGTGATGTTTCATGTAGTATTCTTGAGAGATAAAGTCCTGCGCCCACAAGACTTTGACCAGTCAACAATTGTAGGTGCCTTATGAGAGAGGGACTCTGCAAAAGGGTGTTGACCTAGTCAATGCCTCAGAGCAGGAGGACTTTAGGTTCCCTTATGCGCCATATTAAATCCATGCGCCACAAATTATGGCACCAAACATGAGAGAGAGTCCCAGGCCCCTTTGACACTTCCAAAATGAGTCCAAAATAATCCAAATAATGCCATGTGGAAAATATCTGATGGCCAACTCTTTTGACTTAACCAAAATTTAGATTAAAATAAAATTAGTTAACCAAAAGTGCAAGGATTCTAGCCAAAACTTATTTGGCAATGAATTAGGTTAGCCAACATGTGCTAGCATGCTAATTAGCTAACCAATTAGGATCCAATGACCCTAAAATTAATTCTTGACCAATTCTTTTATGTGTGTGATCCATTAGGCTCCACATCTAACTAGCAGTAGGCTTGGGTGCATTTTAATCTAATCTAATTGAACTCAATCTTGATCGATTAGGGTTAATGCCAATCTAATTTCACCAATTAGAAGAACCATCTAATTGAGGATTGAATTAATCTCATTAATTCAATCAAACCCACAAGTCAAGATTGACATCTAGCAACGTATCATGACTATCTAAAATATGTGAAATTTGGTGAAAATACCAAATATACCCTTCGGTGGCAAGTTTTCATGCAATTTAATCCTTTGATCATCCTACATCCTGAATATGTTTATGAGCATGGATAAATGTCCAACTCAAATATATATTCATGTCGATTATCCACCTATCAATGATAACTCTAATGAACGATTAGAAATTCTATCTAATCTTCATTCTGCTCTGGCCAAAGTCTTATTGAGTTATCATTAGATGAGAATACATAGGATGTCATCTCCTCATACTTGGAGTGATCGATTCCCTGTTGACCTACTTACTACCTTTATACATACTTCACCATATCCAGAACACCCCATTCATGACTTAATGTCATGATTGAGTATGAACCAAAAATATGGGCTTATGTGCATATGATACCATGGTGATCTCAAGTCTAAGGATCACTTGCACAACTCTTATTTAAAAAATCATCTTTTGATATACAAGTAAGGTTCCATAAGATGCTCTCATTTAGCGAGTCAATTCAGTGAACTCATACTTCGATGAATACCCACATCCTTGTATTAGTATCTCCACATAAGTGGCTTGTGACATCTGCCATCCTCTTCATCGAGCATACATAGGATGTGCTAGTCTATCTGGAATATTGATCCCCAACTCAATGTTTCTATGACTAGGAATGTTTAAGATTAGAATTTTAGGATTTTAGATCTCATAAGCATGACTCATTCATGTCCCCTAAAATCATTGTCCTAATCTTTGGGGTTCATCATAGTCTTTAAATATAAAAGATACAACTAGAATGATGGATCAAAGCCTCAATATTATTAATATTAGAATAAATGTCATTACATGAGTTCAAAATTTTATAGAAAAGTTCCATCATATCACACATGTGATTGGCTTGTAGGACACTTATTCTTTCACTCATAAGTATACCATCCTTATAGGTAGCCTGTCTCAGTGTTATCGAAATAACACACTCTCATAGGATTTACCATTTCTATGAGCAACTTGTCTATGCTCACAAACATCAATAAGCCCCATGGCATATAAACAAAAATCGATCTTGAAAAGATTAAACTATATAAAAGATCACCATGAAAGATTTTTAAAATTACTAAAGTCATGCTTTTAAAATCATGTGTACATATAATTACATATATAATTACTTATGAAATCAACATAAGCTGCAAAGTATCAAGAGAATATCTTGCTTTTTAAATAATATTATTTTTACTTAGAAAAGTATAGTAAAAACACCATAGATAGATGAAATTCATTCATCTTAACTGGCTATTGAATTATCTTGTTGTTTGACTCATTCAAAGCATTCTTTGAATTCCTTTTCGCCTTCCTCTAGTAATTTAAAATGCTGCTGCTATTCAAAATAGGTTTCTTCTTTCCAACATCAGCATCTTTGTTCCTTCAATTCCATTTATTCTCAATCTTCTCTTCTCTATTTGAATTCCTCTTAGTTTTCTACTAAGAACATGACCTTCTCCAAACCTTTTTCTTCCTCTAACTCTTCTGTTAAATTTCATAACTTAGAATAGCCTAAAGACAACCAATGAATTTTATGTTGGAAAAAGAATAGCTTAAGGGAAGGATCTACTAGGTGTCAAACCAGAAAATTTTTGTTCATTTTTGACCAACTGAGGTGTTGGCACAAGGATTTTTCAGCTATTTATTTATACAACTAAACTACTAAGTCATCCCTAAAAGATTATTTTAAAACAAAAATTAAAACCTTCTCGGCTAAAAACTTGCTTCCAGAATTTTTTGAGATCGGGGTCGAAACCTTTGAAATATGTGTTGACACCCACACACAGGTTGGCCCTTAGGTTGGCCCTTTCTCAAAAATAGGTCGACCTTTGGGTCGGCCCCTCATGCAAAAGTGTCGACATCCATCAGGCAAGTGTTGACCTCTTTTTGTGTGATCACAAAACTTTCTAAAAATTTCTCTCTATTTTTCTAAGATAGTGTCGACACCTCTTGAAGAAGTGTCGATCTCTTCTCCTAGGTTTTGATAGAAACATTTTCATACTCTATTCATATCTTTATTTAATACTCTTCTTATTTATATTTCTTTTTTTAAGTTAATATCCTCATTTATTTTACTCTTCATTAAAACATAAATATAAATAAGAAAATACCTTTTATTTGGAATTAATAAAAATATTAGAAAAATCAAAATCCTTAAGATTAAGATACCAAAATTTGAGTTCTAGTTCAATTTTTTTCAAATTCGAAACTTTTAAAACTTTCTTTCTTCAGAATGAATAGGTTAAAGGGTCTCAAAATTTATTAAAAATTATTTTATAACTCACCAACACCTAAGGACTAATTACCACCAATTTTGATTCCAAGAAAATACGTATTTTATATTACCCCCTATATAGGTACTAGTTTCTAGACTTTGAAAATTTTTAGGACTCGAAATGAAAGATAGTTATAATTTGTATTCAAATATATCATAAATAAATTACTATGCTACACATATACAAACATAAATTCTTTAATTTAATATTTTGCTGGTTCGATATGTTACATGAATAACTGGCCCTACATGCTGGTCCTTCACTTGAGTAAGACCTCTCCTACCCAATTCCACCTCAATAGGTACACTCCTATAGGTGGGAGTAGACTGCATATCATTAGCCTATGATTGAGCACCACTGTCTATCTACTCTCTGAACACTCCAAGATGCTTCTCTCATCAAAAAAGATGTCCCTACCAATCACCAACCTCTGTGCTTGAGAGTCCCACAGTAGGTACCCTTTAACTCACTATAGATACCTGATGAATATCATCTTCTGAGACTTAGGATCTAGCTTGCCTCTTTCAATTACCTCCATATGTGCATAGGTTGGGTAATCGAAAATCCTTAAGTGGCCAAGCTTCACCTTCTTCCCACTTTAGGCCTTCTCTGGAATATCTCCATTCAGCTAGTAATGAGGGAACCTATTAACAAAAAATAATAAAAAATTTATGACATCACCCCAAAAAGACTTTAGGAGTGATGTTTGCAGCCTCAAACTCTGTGCCTTCTTTGTCAATGTCCGATTCATCCTCTATGCAATACCTTTCTATTGAGGGGTCATCATCACTGTATAATGGTATTTGATGCCATTCTCTTCATGATATATCCTGAACTCCAAGCTTCTATATTCCTCTCCATTATCCCACCTTAGATACTTTACCTATTTTCTTGTCTTCTTTTCTACCTCAACTCTCTAGGCTCTGAATCAGGCCAACACCTCTGAGTTTTTCTTAATCAGATACAATCACATGTTCCTTGAGTAGTTATTAATAAATATGATAAAGTATTTTGCCCCACCTTTAGCTAATATTGGAGCCAGTTCCCATATATCTGAGTGCACTAAACTCAACGCTTGTTCACTATGCTTGGTACTATTGGCAAACTTCACCTTATGCTATTTGCCAAAGATACATGGTTCACACAAATCATTGCCCTTCTTGTTTAGGGTTGGGAGCCAAAGATACATGGTTCACATAAATCATTGCCCTTCTTCTTTAGGGCTGGGATCATAACACTTCTACTTAACTTTGTGAGCCCTCGGTCACCATGTGACCTACCAAATAGTACCATAGTTGATACTTAAGCTATTCCTTCTATGCCACTGCAAGCACCTCTGCACTATCATTTACCATCAAGCCTTCCCTATAGAGATTGTTGCTCTATCTTCTTCCATCATCACCACCAAAACATCCTTGGTAATCTTCAAGCATCCACTTTTCGATTGACTAGTAAAAGCATATCCCTGCTTCTTCAAGTAGTCCAAGGAGATCAAATTCTTCTTCAACTCTAGCACTTGCTTGATATTTGACAATGTATGAATGATCTTATCATATATCCTCAACCTAATAGTGCCAACTCCAGCCACCTTACAAGGGTGATCATCACCAAGGCTTACACTTTCTCCATCGATCTTTATGCAGATATCAAACCACTCTCGATGAGATGTGTCATGATGTGAGCAAGCTGAATCCAATGTCCATGCAGTATCACACTCTATGGATCCATCTAATATACTAGTATATCATCCCCACTGCTTATAGATGCAGTGTCACTGCTCATGCTAGCCTTCCCCTTCTTTGATTTCAAAAGAGGACAATTTCATTTCAAGTGTCTAGTTTGATGGCACTTGAAACACTTTCAGGCTTTATTCTAATCCCAAGACTCCAACCTATCATTAGATTTACCCTTAATCTTCTCTTTTGATTTTTTTTGCCTCTCATTCATAGCAAGAACCTCAAAGTTAAGATTACCTTTTCATACTTTTTTCTTTGCTCATTAGATCTGAGCACTCCAATTGTTAGGAATAGTGTTCCAAAGCTAAACATTAGTTTGTTGATGATTGAGCTAATTTATGTAATTATATATGAATTATTAATTAAATAAAAGTTATTCTAATATTTTCATCATAATTTTTTCATCTTTTAATGAACTCCTATATGTTGTGATGGAGTTCTTAGGACTATTTAAAATCGATAAAGAAAGATTTGTCATTTAGTCCTTAAATATATTCACGACCAAATGATACGTTGTTATTAAGGATGATAATATTTATTGAGTATAGATCATTGTATACCATATAGGTTGATTGTCTTCTTAACCAAATAGTGTGAAGACACTGATATTGCATGCGGGTGAGATGTAGGGGTACATCTTCACTGAACGTGACCAACTCCAGAGCTTTTCTGCTGTCAAGAATTGCTCTGAAGGAATATGGGCATAAGTGTTCCTCCAATCTGAGATCACCATGGTGACTTTCAAGCAACTCACTGTGCTTTGGTGTCGGACTACCTAAATTTTTAATTCAGTGATGGAAGGTTTTTGGATACAGTCAAGTACTTGAGGAGTCAGTGCATGAGTCAAGATGGGATTGACCACTCCTAGACTCAGGAGCTATATTCAATAGTGCTTCAATTTAGCAAAGCCTTGGCTAGGGTCGTCCTTATGATGGGTCACCGAACTAATTGCTTTGAGACATGATTTGGATGAATCTTCTAGGGTTGACTGTTAAATCTTGAGTCATCCTATGCATAGAGGTCAAAGGGATGAATTATGTGGTAAGCATATTCATGTAGGTTCTGAATGTTGCGATTGCATTATTCATCCTATCCGGACGTCAGGTATCATTACTAGATGATCACTTCGATTAGCTCAGAAAAATGATTCCTGTGCTACTGGCTTAGGTTCGAACCTATGAGGTCACACATACTAGAGGTTCCTACTCGATCTAATGGCTAATCAAAAGAAGATTGATTAGTGATTTGATCACTAATTAACTCAATTTGATTGAGTGATTATTTTTTAATCAAAATCAATTGAATTGGATTCATTTGGATTTGACCCGATTTGGTTATAAGATGATCTAATCGTTAAGGAGGTTTAATCTCTAATTTGATCAGAGGTTTGTCTTGATTAATTCTTGATTTGATTAGGATTTAATTTAGCCTAATTAAATCTAAATAAGTTGGGTTTAATCTGGTTTGATTGGGCCTAATAAATTTGGATTGGAATGGTTCAATTAGATGTCAAACAATAGACTAGTTTGACTAGTCTTTCCATGTGCCACATCACCTAAACTTGCACCAATCTATCTCCATGAGAAAGAGGTTTCTTATGAAGTTTTTTCATGCTTAGGAGGGTGTGCATTCTCCCTTCTCATGCACCTTATGGATAGGTTTAATCTAGTTACAAGTTAAATTCAAATGGGATTTGAGTTTAAATGGATAACCACTTGATCTATAAAATATTAGATTTTATGGGCATGCAATAGGGAATCTAATGGGATAGAGGAGAGAGCAATGAAGAGAAGAGAAATTCTCTTCTCTATGTGCATGAGAAAAACCTGAAAAAGAAAAATTGGGTGCAAGGTTTTGGATGAGAGCAAACCCTAGGATTTGTGTTCTAGATCTATGAGTTGCGAGGGTCGTGACTTCATAGACCCTATTGGAAGACCTCCTCTTCATCATCTTCTATGTTCATTGGGATCTAAAGCATCCGAAGACCCCATGAAGAAGATCATAAAAGTTTGATCTACATCAGTCAATAAAGATTTCTGCAGGGCTAGCACTTGGTAGGAGTTGATCAAGATCAAGGTCTCGTGTGAATTACCCATGAAGATCAGACGTGTGTGTGGCTGCATCACGATAATTCGATCTACACCGAGGAGATCAGATTGAGGAGTTCATCTACCCACAAAAAGGTAACGTGTTCTGAATACGTAGAAGTAGTAAAATAGTTTTACTACACTTGCTATTTTATTTTTCAGATATGCATGCATATATGATACATTAGATCCTGATTGTGTAGGATTTTCAGATTAGATCTCTAGCTCTTACTATTAATTTGATCAATAATAGTTTCCACTGTGTAAGTTTTTGAAAAAAGGTTTTCAAAAGTAGAGCTAGAAACCCTACGCATTTTCTTCAATTGATATCAGAACACCAGGTTCTTTGATATATTATATATGCATGTTTAAGATTATTTTTAGATTAGATCTAAATAATAATTTGATCTAAAAAATAGAAATGATGATCTCATGGACTGTAGGTTGTCCTCTTGTAAGGTTAATCTTTTATAGTGGAAAGGTTGTCCTGGTACATTGTGATCTATAACACTTATCATAAAAATTTTAGATTAGATCTAATGATTTTTTATAATATGTTTGAATGATTTAATCTAAATATTCATCATGATTTAGTGTTTTGATTAGATCTAAATATTTCATGATTTTTATATAAAAATGTAGCTTTAGATTAAACTTGAACAAATCTTATAAAGGTTTTATTCACTGGTCGAGCTGGCTCGCTCAGGAATCGAGCTAGCTCGACCAGCATGCCAGCCATGATATGTTTCTAAATTATTGCCCGAGCCGACTATCTCGGGAACTGAGCTAGCTCAGCTTCAATTCAGGCCAGCTTGGATGGGATTTGAGCCTGCTCAATAGGAATAATAGGCTTCTATCTTTTTTTCAAGCCAGCTATCTTAGAAACCCAGCCAGCTCGACTTCTACTCGAGCAAGCTCGGATAGGATCCGAGCTAGCCCGATTGAGAAGTTGGCTGAAAGCTATTTTTTGACTATTTTTGTGTAATCTAACCTACATCTAATGCTTGTTTATGAAATAAGTTGGCCAATTTTGAAATGAGTCAACTTATTTACATAAAATATTACTAGGATGTAGAGAATCTTTCAAAATTTAAAAAATATTTTTGAAATATTGAACCCCAACCCTTAGCCTTAAACTTAAATAAGAATTAAGTATGATTAATAATGGTCTAGAATTATGAATTAAAGATCCTAAGACATTTATCATAATATGTAGGTTATCGGATTAGTCAAATTAGGTCCATTAATTGGGTTAGACCTAAGGTTAGTTAAGAATGGACTAAATTAGTGTAATTGATCAAAGCTAATCAAATATTGATTTAGATTAGGTCAAGGACTCTTTAGATCAGATTACAATTGTTGTAGTTCGTCAAGCCCATGCCTTTAACGAGCACCAAATGGACTTGATTCATAGCTACGTGGTCGAACCTAAAATTGCTAGGTTGGTCAAATTGAAACTAATAAACCGAATGGTGTCTAAGGTAAGTTTGGTAGCATCGATCAGTGATTTTTAATTAGGAGCTGCTCGCACTGATTCGATCTTTGATAAGTTAATAGCATATCCCTATTCGAAAATGTGTCCTAAAGTCAATCGTCAGCCTATTGATGGTTGAGCTACATCATATCTATAATTGATTTATTAATAAATAAAATATATTTTTCATATTTTTCATCATAAAGTATTCATCTTCTAATGAACTTCATTATTGTGATGAAGTTCTTAGGACTATTTAGCTTCAATAAAGAGAAAATTTATCGATTAATCCTTAAATTTGATTACGACCAAATAATAGACTGTTAATTAGGATGATAGCATCTATCGAGCATAGGTCGCTGTATGCCATAGGGGTTGGTTATCCTCTTAATTAAGGAGTGTGGAGATTCTAGTATGGCATACAGATGAGATGTATGGGTACATCGTCATTGAACATGATCAACTCCAGAGCATTCCGCTATCGAGAGTGTCTTTGATGGGATATAGGTATAAGTATAACTTAGATCTGAGATCACTTCAGTGTCTTGTAAGCAACTCACTGTGCTTTGGTACAGGACTAACTAAATTTTTAATTCAGTAACAGAAGGCTTTTGGGCATAGTTAAGTACTTGAGAAGTCAGAGAATAATCAAGATGGAATTTATGAGGATTTGTGATGCTTCCAAGCCTTGGGAGGCCACAGGTGGAGACTAAGATAGGAGTGGTCCTAGGGTGGAGGTGGTGCATAGCCCTCCACGGGCTCGAGATCTGGATGTTCAAAATCTTAAGGGGCTTGGTTGGAGCTTCGAAAATCTGGGACACAAGGTGGAGCAAGGAACCAAAGCTGAGAGATTGAAGACTATAGAAAAGAAGCTTTCTGCAGGTTAGCCGGCTTAGTCTCAGAGCATAGGATAGATAGAAGGTCGCATTCGGGACTGCAGGCATGGTACAAAAATTAGGCTGGCTCAGTATAAAACTGAGCTGATCTAGTCTCAGGTTAGTCAGCTCAGTGATGAGACTAAGCCAGCTCAATGTGTGGGCAGAGTTATGTGTGGATTCTATTTAGGCTAGGATAGGGACTTATCCTGTTAGATATGTGTGCCCTAGAAGTCAGAATTGGCTGATACTTATAATACACATCTAAGGGCAAAATTATAATTTTGATTATAAATAATAAAATAAATTATTTTCTATTATAATGTGTATTTAAAAGCATTTGTGATACATCCCTTGAGTTAATAATAATAATAGTACATATTTTCAAGAGTTGAAAATTTAAGACATGAATTTTCATTATTAACTCATAAAATGCTCTTGATTGAAGGATCATTATAAGGATGGTGATTGATCTAGAAGGTTGGTGTATGATCGCTTCTTTAGGATAGATGAGTCTTGAGTCTACGGTGTAGAGATACCGAAGTGAGAGTATAGATATTCATTAGAGAACGAGGGCACTGAGCGTGACCACCTCAAGCAGTCATGAGGAAGTCTATCTTCTCATCGATGACTGGCTCGAAGCTGCAGTGGTGTGTCTGGTTCTTTGACCTGAGGTGCATCGATAGTTCACGTTGAGGGTGTTATAGTTTGACTACACCATAACTTAGTCTCCTAGCCATTCGGAATCCTGAGGTGTATGTTGGCTATAGCATGTTCATTGTATAAATTGGGTTGCACTGATAAGGAATCTATCTACCTCGGTAGATGAGGAGCAATCCTACAAAAATCATAAGAATCAAGTCCATAAGCCTATGGCCATGGCAGAGTGAAATAATAGAAAGAGTTTTTATTAGGTTTTTCACGTTAGACTTGAATTGAATGATTAATTCATCTAATGAAAATTAGGGTTTGACAAGATCACCTTAACCCTAATCCAATCAGGGCTCAAGATAAAGGAACTTAATCACACAGGTAACTGCACCAAGAGGTTCATTTTTAGTTCTGATGGATTAGCACCATATGCTTCTAGGTGTCACTGGTGGATTTTGGGAGCAATTAGAATGATATGGATGATCGATCAAACTAGTTGTCTGAATCAGAAAAATTCTGATCCATCAGAAGGTGTTTTAATGATGTCGATGATAGAGATCGTGACGTATCCCATTATCATATGGAACTAAACCTAACTAGGTCACACAAACAAGGGTTTGGATCTAAACACATCAATTGGATTAATCTAGTTCAATTATTTTGAATAAGATTCAATTAGGTTCAAGAAAATCGTGCTAGCACACGATTGAGCCTAATGTTCTCCTTCAAGAATCATTAAACCTTATCTCGAGTGAGCCAAATGTGTTTGGGCTCACTCAAAAATCTTTAGTTGGTCTGACTAAAGCTTGTCCATGTTAGAAAAGGATTGTCTTAATTTATAAGATAAATTTAAGACAACACCTGCCATTTTCCATCACCAGCTAAATCTTGTCTTTTCGCTTTTGTCAAATGTTGACCTTTGACACTTAGACATCTATCTGGTGTGATGCACCTATAGGAGAGAACATGAGGCTTTGTCCCCCCAACTAAAAAGCAGAAAGGGAGGGGGTGCATGCGTAGGGAGGCATGCACCCCATGAGGATCATGCCTGGAGTCCCATATAGATGGGACTCTAGGTTGCTTCATGGTTTCAACTTAGGTGGCGCCAAAGAGTCCATTTTGACCAATCTTAGCACCATCTAAGGAGGTTTATGTGGGACTCTAATCTAATTAGATCAGATGATGTCATTCCATTAATCAGATTTAGATCTGATTGCACAAAGAGCCATGATTGATCGGGATGATGTGGCACTGAATGGCGCAGCAGGGTCTATATAAACCCTATCCATGCCTAGAAGAAAGAGTTTCTATACTTTGTCCATGACACAAGGCTTCCCTCCCTTGCTATCCATGCCACCTTTAGGTTCTCTCTCTCTTATCCATGTTCAAGAGTTTTTGAGCATGAGTTTGGTGCGATTCGAGCAAGAGAAAGGCGACAGAAAAGGAACAAGGCAGCACTACTGCAAGAGACAATGGCTGATCTTCAAAAGCCATTTTGAAGACCTTCAAAAGCAGATCCAGAACTAATTTTTAGAGGATAAATTGAGAAGAAGATCTTCAGATCCTATCCAAGTGGATATCGGTAGAGGCCAATCGCTTGCATGGCTACATCCAGAACCTCAGACAAACATCGGGATCATCACAAGATAATAGGATTACCCATAACAAGGTATAATTTAATTTAATTTAATTTAATTTAATTTAATTTAATTTATTAGATTGATAAAATCAAATTTGAAGAGTCTCATATTTTATTTGAATCTAAGAGAAAAAAATTTTAAAATATCTCTCTTGATCCAATCAGATCTTAACGAACCTAAAGGGAAAAATAGGATTTTTCCCTTCAACTGGTATCAGAGCTAGGTTTCCAAAATTCGTTAGATCTAATTTTATTTTAATTTTGATCTAATAATTAGATGATTTTAGATATCACATGAGATGTAATTAGATCTAAAATTAAAAAATTAAAATTAAATAGTTTAGATCTAAGATGCATGAGATGCATGACTAGACTAGGAATAGAATTATTCTATGTGTAGTCTAATAAGATCATAATTTTAATTTAATTAATTATAATTTTTAGATCTATTTATTTATTTTTTTAATATTATAAATATTATAATTAGATCTAAAAAATAGAAAATAAATTTATTTAATTTATTCATATGAGATATGATTGATGCATGTTTAGACTAGTTGTAGAATAGATCTACAAAGTTATCTTGAATAAATTTAATTTGATGTGATCAAATTTAAATTTTATTTTTTAGATATTTAAGAGATAATTTAGATCTGAAAATATGTATGATATGATACATGAGATGTATGCAAAACATGTTTTTAAGTTAGATCAATTTTTATATGTGATATATGATGTAGATCTACCTAGTTTTGTAGATTCATCATATTTCTGATTAAGGCATTCCCCTTGGCCGTCCGGTCATAACAATAAAAAAAGATTTAAAGGCCCTCTTCTTTCATTCGATGGGGTGTTCTTATGATGTGTAGGGGTGCTGCGCATTCATCCTTGATCAAAAATAAAAAAAAACTTATTTTTTGTAAAATTCAAGATCCTAAAATCCTAGAATTTTATTTACATGTTCTATTTATGAATCCTAAACTTAATTAAGAATTAAGATTATGAGATATATTAGGTCTAAAATTAAGAATTTTTAGATCTAAGACATATTCATAAAATTGGGTTTGGGCTTGGGTAGCTCAATTAGGTCTAGCGGTTGATCAAACCGAATCAAGAGTTGGTTAGATGGGATCAAGAGTGCTTAAATTGACCAACCTAATAGGATTAAGTCTGGGTCAAGATTGAGTCACATGAGTGATCGATCAAGTTAAGACCTAATTAGGCTCAGTGGTTAGTGTTTGGATTGTAGGCTAACCCAATTGATTCTGGCTCAATAATTTGGTGTCTAAGGTAAGTTTGGTAGATACGATCGACTGGTTTTTAATTGGGGAGCTACTCGACTCGAATGCATTCTTGTCGAGTTAATGGCATATCCCTTCCACCGATCTCACTTACCTGGCCATATTTGTCAACTCAGTCCTGATCTAAGGTGGCTAATAATTTGAGCTAACCCATGCCACTAGGTTAGTCATAATGGTTATGGCTATGTCAAGCCAAGTTTAAAGAGACCTAAATCAAATCTTTCTAAGAAAAGATTAAGTCTAAGGTCTTCCACCATTGTAGATATGCGGGCCCTTCCCGGGGTTGATTATTCTTAATTGGTCATAGTGGTTCAGTTGCACCAAAAAGACGCAACTAGATCTATTAGGCATTGGATGCTACGGACTGGAGGATCGATTGTGCTCAATATTTTTGATATGGTGAGAGACCCAATTAGAAATCTAGTCTGTGCAAATGGTGGGTCTGACTTAACTAAGGACTGGATCAATATTTCGAGCATGGTGAGATTCATGAATTAGAGACCAAGCTTGGGTGCACCATGATTAGAGAATCATTGGACAAGATTTGTTCACTCATTAGCTAACCCATCATCAATAATTGTTAGGTGAGGTGATGAGTCAGTTGGTGGGACTGCACCATCCACTAGAAATCATTAATCATAAAGATTTTTGCATCTCTACAGAGAGAGTGTAGGGATTCGAAGAAAAGAGTGGGAGCTAATTTATTTAAAAATCAAACTTCTAAATAAATTGATCAAGTCTTAATTACAAAATCTAACTAGAAATTTTGACTCTCTACAGGAAAAAGAAAAATATCTGCATCCAACCCACTAGCTCGTATCCTAGACAGCCATAGACTGATCGGATCCAATTACAAGAATTGGCTCTGAAACTTCAAAATCATTTTGGGCTTTGAGAGGTTTACTCATGTATTGGGACTAGGATCTCCCCACCTTACCAGCCCGTCCATCCACTAAACAGAGAGCGTCTCTTGACAATTGGATGGATGAAGATAACAAGATTAGATACTACATGTTGGGCTCGATGTCTGATGAGCTTCAGCACCAACATGAAGATATCAAGACTGTCCAACAAATGTTGGCTCACCTGTAAGAGTTGTTTGGTGAACAGTCGCACAGCCAAATATCAGGTCACTAAATAATTTTTTAAGGCTAAAATGCATGATGGGCAGTCAGTTCAAGATCATTTTCTGATGATGATCAAGGACTTGGAAGAGCTTGAGAAGCTCGAAGTGAAGTTAGACCAAAATCTACAGAATGATATAATTCTGCAATTCTTGACTGATGCATATGGACAGTTCATCATGAACTATCATATGCATAAACTTTAGAATACTTTGGCCAAACTTATGAATATGCTGGTTACTGCTGAGCTTTCTATGAAAGATTCTAAAGAATTAGTACTTGCCATAGAATAGACTTCTTTCAAGAGAAAGTCTTTTGAAAAGAAGAAGAAGTCTATGAAAAAGCAGGAGGTGGAAGGTGAAAAGAAAAAGAAGGCAGAGCTGAAGAAGAAGGCCGCTGACAAAGAAAAATATTTTCTTTGTAATATTGACGGTCACTAAAAGCGAAACTACCCTACATACTCGGCGACCCCGAAGAATAAGAAGGAGACAGGTCCTTCTAGAGGTATGCTTATTATTGAATCTAACCTTATGTTTTCTTCTGCATCCAGTTGGGTGCTTGACTCTGGTTCTAGTGCTCATTTGTGCACTTCCATGTAGGATCTTGAGGAGAGCAAGAGGCTGAGGGATGGTGAGATGATCCTACACGTCGAAAATAAAGCAAGGATTGCTGCTTTGGTCGTGGGAACCTACCCTCTTCGACTACTATCAAGCTTAGATTTAGTACTTAGGGATTGTTATTATGTGCCTACTGCAAGCAGAAATTTAATTTCTGTTTCATATTTAGCACAAGAAGGCTATATAATTAGTTTTTTTAAGGACCATTGTAATATTCTTTATGAAAGAAATAAAATTGCAAGTAGTTTCCTCATTAACGATCTCTACCAGTTACATATTGATATATCTATCTTTAATATTGAGCAAAATGTGAATGTCGTAAAATGATCCAAGGATTGTCCAAATGATTGGTATCTATAGCACCTAAGGCTAGGTCATATAGCAGAAGATATGGTTAATAAATTGAAAAAAATTAGGCTATTGAGTCCATTGACCTCTGAGCCATATCCAATTTGTAAATCATGTCCTCATGGCAAAATGACTAAGCTCCCTTTTGTAGGACATGAGGAAAGGGCCATCGATCTACTTGCCCTAGTACATACTAATGTATGCAGCCAATTTGATGTATCGACCAAAGGCAACTTTGATTACTTCATAACCTTTATCGATGGTTTATCTCGGTATGGGTACGTGTATCTTATGAGATACAAGTTTGAAGCTTTTAAAAAGTTCAAGAAATTCAGACATGAAGTCGAAAAGCAAACTAAAAAATCCATTAAGATTCTTTGATCAGATCAAGGAGGTGAATATCTTAGTCGAGAATTTCTAGACTATCTCAAGCAAAATGGCATAGTCTCTTAATGGACTCCACCTGTAATACCTCAACTCAATGGAGTTTCAGAATGGAGAAATCAAATCCTATTAGATATGGTTCGATCCATGTTGAGCTTCACAGAACTTCTTGATTTTGTTTGGAGACGTAGTCTGTTAACTACTATATATTTACTGAATAGGATTTCCTCTAAAACCATTTCTACCACACCGTATGAGATATGGCATGGTAAGAAATCAAGTCTGAGTCATCTCAAAATTTGGGGATGTTCGGCTCATGTCAAAAGACAACAAGCAGACAAGTTAGACTATAGATCCTTTAGAGCTTGATTTATAGGATATCCTAAAGTATTATTAGGATATTATTTCTATATTTTAGAAGACCACATGTAATTATGAGTCAGCATGCCATCTTTCTTAAAAAATAGTTTATTCAAAATAGCAGCATTGGAAAGCAGATCAAGCTCGAGGAGAAAGTCTCACAAGAGCAACGAGCTAAGGATCCTATGGAAGCAAATCAAGTTAAGCCAATACAATCACTAACTCCACCTTGTAGATCGAAAAGAATTTTTCATCCTCCTGAGAGGTACTTAGGTACTATTTTAGAGAAAGTAGAGAAAATATTTCTCATAGGTAATGGGGTTCATGGTGATCCTAAAATCTATGATGAGGCGATATCGGATATCGACTCCGAAAAATGGTTAGAGGCAATGAAGTCAGAAATTAACTAGATACACTCAAAGCAAGTTTGGACCTTGGTAGATCCATCAGAAGGTATAGTACCTATTGGGTGTAAATGGATCTACAAGAGAAAGTTTGGTGTAGATGAAAATATGGAGACATTCAAGGCTAGATTAGTGACAAAAGGTTATAGTCAGTGCAAAGGCATTGACTATCAGGATACCTTTTCGCCAGTAGCTATACTAAAATTCATCTGTATATTGCTTGCTGTTGCAGCTTATTTTGATTATGAAATATGGCAAATGGACGTAAAAATGACATTCTTAAATGGATACCTTGAGGAAAATATCTATATGGAACAGCCACTAGATTTCACATCCAGTGATGCTGATCATAAGGTATGCAAGCTGCAAAGGTCCATATATGAACTTAAGCATCTCGAAGATGGAATACTCATTTTAATGATGTGATCAAATTATCCGATTTCATCAAAAATGAGGAGAAACCATGTGTTTTCAAAAAGGTCAGTGGGAGCGCTATTATCTTTCTCGTACTGTACGTGGATGATATCCTTCTTATTGAAAATGATATTCCCATGTTGACCATAGTTAAAATATGGTTATCTAAAGCATTCTCCATGGAAGACCTAGGAGAAGCATCCTTCATTCTAGGAATCATAGTCTATAAAGATAGATTGAATAGGATGCTAGGTCTTTCACAGAAGATGTACATACAGAAAGTGTTAAAGAGATTTAGCATGGAAAACTCCAAGAGGAGATTAGGACCTTTCAAACATGGCATTCATCTCTCCAAGAAAATGTGTTCCAACACACCAGAGGAGATTGAATGCATGAGCAATAGGGAGCCTCGTATATGCCATCTTATGTACATGATCTGATATAGCCCATGCTATGAGTGTCACAAGCAGATATTTATCGAATCAAGGTGAAGAACACTAGACTTCTATGAAATGTATCCTTAAGTACTTGAGAAGAACTAAGGATATGTTGTTGATTTTTGGTAATGGAGAACTCCAAGTCCAGAGGTATACAAACTCAGATTTTATGTCCGATATAGATGATCGAAAGTCAACATCTAGGAGACTATTTGTATGTAATGGTGGTGCTGTTAATTGAAAGAGTTTCAAGCAGACAGTGATAGTAGATTTCATCATGAAAGCAGAATACATCGCTACATCAGAAGCTGCAAAGGAGGCATTCTGGTACAAAAAATTTATCACAAAGATCGAAGTGATGCCATCGGATGCCATTCCTCTGTCTGTGACAATAATAGCAC
Organism: Cocos nucifera; assembly: GCA_006176705.1. NCBI lineage: Eukaryota > Viridiplantae > Streptophyta > Magnoliopsida > Arecales > Arecaceae > Cocos > Cocos nucifera. The sequence continues at coordinate 41,297 of QRFJ01001721.1, forward strand.
CATAGCCCTTGCTAAGGAGTCGAGGTCTCACAAAAAATCCAAGCACATCAAGCGGTAATATCACCTCATCCACGATTACCTTGAGAAAGGTTATGTTGAGGTCAAGAGAGTTGACTCTGCATACAATGTGACAAATCCACTCACAAAGTCGTTGGACCAGCAGATGATCGAAATCCACCTTGAGAAGATGGGACTTAGATTTATGGCCAATTGGCTTTAGGTCAAGTAGGAGTTTGTTAGATATATGTGCTCTGGAAGCTAGAATTGGTTGACACTTCAAATACACATCTAAGGACAAAATTATAATTTTAACTATAAATAATAAAATAGATTATTTTCTATCATAATGTGTATTGGAAAGCATCTATGATACATCCCTTAAGTTAATGGTAATGATAGTTCATATTTTCAAGAGTTCAAAATTTAAGACATGAATTTTAATTATTAACTCATAAAATGCTCTCGACCGTAGGATCATCATAAGGATGGTGATTAATTCGAAAGATTGGTGTACGATTGCTTTTTTAAGGTAGATGAGTCTTAAGTCTATGGTGTAGAGATACTGGAGCGAGAGTATAGGTACTTGTTAGAGAATGAGGGCACTAAGTGTGACCACCTCGAGCAGTCTTTAGGAAGTCTACCTTCTCGTCGATGACTGGCTTGAAACTACAGTGGTGTGTCTGGTTCTTTGACCTAAGGTGCATCGATAGTTCATCTTGAGGGTGTTATAGTTTGACTACACTATAACTCGATCTCTTAGCTATTCGAAATCCTAAGGTGTATGTTGGCTATAGCATGTTCATTGTAGGAATTGGATTGCACCGATAGGAGATCTATCTACCTCAGTAGATGAGGAGCAGCCCTACAAAAATCATGAGAATCAAGTCCATAAGCCTATGACCATGGTAGAGTGAAATAATAGGAGTTTCTATTAGGTTTTTACATTAGACTTGAATCGAATGATTAATTCATATGACGAAAATTAGGGTTTGACAAGATCACCTTAACCCTAATCTAATCAGAGCTCAAGATAGAGGAACTTAATCACATAGGTAACTATACCAAGAGGTTCATTTTCAGTTCTGATGGGTTACCACCATATGTTGCTAGGTATCACTGGTGGATTTTGGGAGCAATTAGAATGATATCGATGATCGATCATACTAATTGTCTGAATCAGAAAAGTTCTGATCCATCAAAAGGTGTTTCGATGATGTTGATGATAGAGATCATGATATATCTCATTACCATATGGAACTAAACCTGACTGGATCACACAAATAAGGGTTTGGATCTGGATATCATTGATTAGACTTGAAGGGGAATCCTGATTTTTCGGACCAGATTCGTTCAGATCTGATCAGATCAAGAGATATATTTTAAATTTTTTTCTCTTTGATCTAGATTAGATCTAAGATGTTTCAGATCTAATTATTATTATTTTAAAAATTAAATAAAACCTAGATAAATTAAATCAAATTTAATTTACCTTGATATGGGTAATCCTATTACCTGTTGATGATCCTATATGCAGCGGAAGGTTCTGGATCTAGCCACGCAAATGTCAATGTTTGACATCAAAGGTAGACTTTTGGCATCAAAGTCAAAGAACAAGAAAGCAAGGTGACGCAAAAATGGCAATAATGTCTTTATAAAATAAAGACAACCTATTCTGACCTGAACCAACCTCTAGTCAACCATATGAAGGCCTCTGTTTGACGACAATATCCTTTGGCTCAGTCAGGTACAACTTATTTATGATAGCATAAAGAAGAACGTATAGGTTCAATCGAGTGCTAGCACGATTTCTTGAACGCTAATTGAATCTCATTCAGGATCAATTTGAACTAGATTCATTTAATTGATGACACAAGATCTCTAAACCCTGTATGTGCTGACCGTTAGATTCCAGTTCTATATGGTATGGATAATGTCATGATCTCTCTATTCATCGAACATAATCATGAAACCCTTTTCGATGGATCGAGAAACTCTTCTGATTCTGAAATAGCTAGAATCGATCGATCATCTAAATCTTCTATTGTAACCCAAAATCCACCATGACACTAGCAGTATATGGTGGCACCCATCAGAGCTAAGATGGAACCTCTTGGTGCTAGCTTACTGTGTGATTCCAGTTCTTCTATCTTGAGCCCGGATCAGATTGGTTTAGGTGACCTCGTCAGAACCCTTAGTCTCTGTCATATATTAATTCAGATTCGATTCGAGATCCAATGTGAAAATCTAAATAGAAACCTCTTCTATATTTCACTCGCATGGCCATGGGGCTTCTAGGATTGATTCTCATGATATATAGGGCTACTCCTTACCACCGAGGTAGATAGATTCCAAATCTTGAATGCAAATCCAGTTCCTACCATGAACATGCTATCAGCCACATACACCTCAGGGTTCCATATGGCTAGGAGACGAGTAAACTGGTGTAGTCAAATATAAACCGCTCAAGGGAACTGCCGATGCAGCCTCAGTCAAAGACTAAGGACACACTACTGGCAAGCATCGAGTCAGTCATGTGACGAGAAGGTAAGACTCCCTAATGAATACTCAGAGGTGGTCACGCTACAGTGCCCTTCGTTTCCTAACGATGTATCCTGTACTCTTCGACTCCGGTGTCTCCACACCGGTAGACTCAAGACCATCTGCTAAAGAGAAGCGTCGTAGCACCACGCTCCACGATCAACACCATCCTCGTGAATTTGATCTATGCGTCGGAGAGCTGTATATGAGTTAACTAATGATTATTCAATTTTAATTTTCAACTCTTGAAAATTATGAATTATCATTATCATAACTCAACAGGATGTATCACAACACTAAATACACATAGGTTTGTGATAGAAAATAACCCATTATTGCTTATTATAGTCAAATTCAAATTTTGCCCCTAGAATGTGTATTACCATGTCAAGCTAATTCTGGATCTAGGGCACATATATCTAAAATAATCTTCCTTTCATATTAAAAGAATAATAAAATCAATGAAAAAATATAAACTTAATTTACCTTTACTCAAGAACATCCTCCACTAACACTCTTAGATATTAATTGGATCTATCAGCTAATTGCAAGAGTAATAGTGGATAGTGTCTTTGGTTCTCCTAGACCCAGCTTCCTGAAAAAGAAAAGCATGAGTTGAATGCTTGCTCTAAAATCACATAAAACTTTATTCAAATCTACAATCACCCATGAGCATGTAAGGGATAATGTAAACTCCCCTGGATCTTTTAAAAACTTCTGTGGTAATTTATTTTGAAGTATTGCTGAGCATTCTTCATTCAAATTTAATTCTCTCCCTACTACCTTTCAAGCTTTTTTTATTTGTAAGATTTCTTTGAGAAACTTGGCATACTTGGCATTTGAGTAATAGCATCTACAAAAGGAATATTATATTAAATTCTTAGAATTTTGAACAAAGTTAGAAAATCTTCTTTCCTGGATGTTGTATTTGTCTCTCTGGGATGGTAAAGTGGCGGCACGTAGGTGCTTCACAATTGATCAGCAAATGTATCCCTGGAGACCCCTTCCCAATCTGCTGTTGTTTTGATTGATTGACGATTTGAGTTGATGGTTCCTTATTTGAGTGCTCTTTCGGTCTCTTTCTTGATGTGGCTCCTCCAACTTTGTACCACTTTTAGGGTGATAACATTGAAACGCTTGCTCCCTGTGGATTTGTCTAGGATCCCTGAGGTCTCTCGAGATTAATCTTAGCCATTTGACCTATTTGCATCTCAAGTTTCGAAATTGCTATCCTATTTGTCCTGTCTAAGGTTTGGCTTCCAAATTTTTTATAGTTGTTTCTGTTTGCATAAATTTGACATCAGCTCTCTTCCATGTGGACTTCTTTTAGTACTTGGAAAATGCTCGGGGGTGGCTGTTGTTGCATTTTGAAATTGCTGCCATGAGAAACATTTGGGTGCCTACCGTCCACCCTTGATGTATGTGTTGGATTAGGGATTGTTTTGTTGCAGCCTGAAAAGAATAATCAATATTAATTAGCTATATCAATTATTTTAGAAAAATGAATTTACCTTGTTTGGCAATTCTCATTCGTATCCTCCTCCACACAGGATCAAACAAGTACAGCTCTGAACTGCATAGCTGTTTCCTTAAGTTGTTGAACTTCGCTCTAAGACTGCAATTTCAGCTAATAAGGTTGGCACGCAATCTACTCCCTGCACAACTGCTTAGTCTTTGGCCATCATACGTTCTATTTACCATTGCTAGCTATTTGATGCCAAATCCATCGATGCAATCGAAAGCTTCTTCCCTCCCATTTTTGATTATGGTTCCTCCTGCTGCTGCAGTCAATCATAGAACAATTAGTAGGAGATAAACCACTATAAACAGTTTGTACGAAGCCATCGGATAGTTGATGATTGTGGACATCTCCTCAAAATTCCTTAAAAATGTTCCCAAGCCCTCATAATAGTGGTCTCATGTCCATCTACATAAAGAAGTAATATCATCTATGCATACTTGCAGTCTTGGAAGGTGAAAAGTACTTGGCTAAAAATTTTGGGTCTAGGACCATCCAAGTGTGATAGAACCTACAGAAAGAGAATGAAGCCAACTCTTAGCTTGTCCATAGAAGAGAAAGAAATAACCTTAATCTAAAGCATCATCCGACACCCCCTTAATTTTAAAAAGTATCATAAAGTTTCAAGAAAATTAGAAATATGGGCATTCGATCATCATAATGCACCGTGTCCACCTGAATTAGACAGTTGATTGAATAATTTGGAATCATCGGTCGATTTTATTTTGAGTTGCGTTTTTGTAGCAGGCGTCTCCTGATATCAAGCTGCATTCGGCTAATTAGAATGGGTGTATATAATCATTTTAATGAATGATGTACTGATGACAATAGCTTTCATGCTGGTCCTTCAAATCGCCATATCCAATCCTAAATTGATGTCATTAGGAATCTTCATTGTCATATTTTCTTCTTGTGTAGTCTTCTAAGATCCTTTCATTCTAGATCTAAGGTAGTAATACATAATGTCCAGTACGTGTCATGCACTGAAATTTTTTTTTTTTTAAATTAAATTAAAAATTAAAAAAATAAATTTTAAAGGTAAAGCTAGATTCAAAATTTAATAATTATTTTAGACACAATCTCCGTCAACGATGCAAAAATTTGAATGCATGCTATTTCAGGTATTTATAGCTATACGCAAGTACACAGTCGATCAAGTATAAAGTGGATGAGTAGAGTACCTCCTAGATGGATTAGAAAATAATACTTGAAAACGCTCTTTCTAAGTGCTTTATTTAGAGCCTTCGATTTATGAGAATCAGAAATAAAGAATAAATAAAAAATAATTAAAAAATTTGTTTTAAGAAAATAGAGAGAGTGTAAATATTAGGTTTTAAACTCAAGAGTAATTGGATTCTAGGCAATCAGTTCACCAACTCAGTCAATACAAATATTCAGAATTTTAGAATTAATTTTTATTTCATTGACGGTGAGTCTCCTAATTTATTTCACACCTCTTGATTCCAGGCATAGCAAAACCTAACAAATATTTATTAATTATCCTTTGGTCTAAGATGTAATTAAATAAATATTAATGCATTAAGTTTTGTGAAAATCGCCTCCTAATTCAAATACGCTGATCCAAAGCGCACTAAAATTTCTGCATCCATATGAATTCTGACTATTTTGATTACTAATACAAGGTATATAATCAATGAAAAGCATAACATAGATGTACTTTGATGCCGTAACATCTATGTTCATCAGATCAAGTAGAAGATGGCCAGTAAATCTAATTAATCATTAAACCTCATATTTATATCCTCCTCATAGATAAAAATAAAATAATCATACTGAATATTGCAATCAAAAGAATGGCTATACCTTCAGCCTTAGTAAAAATAAAAATGTAGTTCATGATAACAAATTCAAAAATAGCAAAATAAAATAAAAAAGCATAGAAAAAATTAGACGTTTGCTGCTGAAATGATTGTTCGTTTGCTCCCTTTGTGTTGAGAACTTGGCGAAGAAGAAGAGACCTTGATCGATTATCTTTGATTGTGCGTAAAGAAAAATCCTTTTCTTTCTCTCACAAATCACTCTTTCTCTTTCTAACCCCCCTCTCTTTTTTGTTTTTTCTTTCCGTCTGACTTCTTCTCTCTCTTTCTCCTAACTCTCCCTCTCTCTCCTCTCTTTGATATTTTTCCATGACCACAGTAGGTTTTTTATAGATCACGAGATCTGTTCCTTCCAAATCATCAAAAATTAGGTTTAAGGACTCCCAAACAACTCAAATAAGATCTGAATAAATTCTGCCCGTTAGATGTTGATCAAAACGGTCCAAAAATACTTAAAACTCTTAAAAATTAACCAAATCAAGTCGAAATTCATAGCCAGCCATTGGATCAATTGTTTAGATTGAAATCTGCGTTCGATCGCAATCAAAAAAGTATATAATGAGAAACGAAACTCAAACCGTTGCTTCCCGATCGGAGCTACGGATGCCCGCCATCAAATCACTCATTTCGACAATCCGATCGAGTTTTTAGTGAGTGCGCCGTTGATCAAACAAAATTCCCAAAATTGCCCTCCATAGACCATGCATCGAGCCCGTGTTTGCATGACCGCCTTCTTCACAATGAGCGTGCTTTATGCTGTGAAATTCTCGAATTGCCCTTCAAGATGGTCCAACCAATGTGCCACGAAAAATGCTAACGTCATCTGAACGTCAGTGTTGCGTCGGTGGATGAGCTACTATTTCGATTCGAAACTGGGGTCGAACCACTGAGCACAATTTCTAACCGATTTGAACCTGAACCAACTTTTTTTTTTGAAATCAATTCTGGATCGTTTTGAGGTCCATTTGTCTGAAATTTAATTTCCATCTGAATCAGAAAAAACATAAAATCTCCATTGGTGCCTTTTTCTTACATCAAAATAGATAAAAGTAATCAATTTCTAAAGCAATAGATTAATTTATTTTATAATTTAATACTTTTATTAGTATATTTTTTACCTATCTATCAGTTTAGGCTTCCTAAGAAGCTCATGGTTTAATTTGCAAAATGGGAGAAGGTGTTTTTTCATTTTTAATTCTAATTTGAAAAAACTTAAATCCCCCTTAAACTTCAACACTAACACTTGATGGGACATCAGGTTACTGCAAAAAAGATGAATGTTTGGAGCAAGACTAACCCTTATGAAGAGCTGAATCAACATCTAAAGTTCTAGGCCCACTTACCATATGACTCCAACTAAATGTTTCTTAGAAATCAGTATAAATTCAACCTTAGGAGTGTGGTGCAACCAAGCATTCAAGATTGAGAACTGAAGGAAAATCCTAATTTTTTCTGGATCAGGTTCGTTCAGTATCTGATCAGTATCAAGATGATATATTTCAAAAATTTTTCCTCTTGGATCAGATCAAGATCGTAAGATGTTTTAGATTTGATATTATTATTTTTAAAAAAATTAAAATAAAATTAGATAAAATTAGGAAATTAAATTTAAATTAATTCCTATTGATAAGGTATCCTATTACCCTTTGATGACCTGTATGCAGTGAAGGTTTCCGATCTAAGCCATCGCAAGCGCTGTGGCTCTATCGGTATCCACTCAAGCTGATCTTAGAAGATTCCTTCTTCTCCTGATATACATCTCCAAAATATTAGATGTGGATCTGATCTGGAGGATCTTCAAAATTCCTTTTTGGAAGATCAGCAGTCTGATCCATATGCAGTCGTGCACCTCTTAGCTTTCATTCGCCTTCTTGATCTAGATCGCACCAAACCAAAGATCCAAGACCTTTGATAGGAAGGAGAAGGTAGAGGAAGGTTGGGTGGGCATAGAGGAAGAGGGGAGAGGCACCTTGGCATGGGTGGGAATTATTGATCTTCACCATCATAATCATGTATAATTGAGTTGGGCACAGGATCTTTTTATAATGACTTAGTGAGTCCCAACTCTCTTCTCCCAAAAATCCACTAACTCTTTGTGAAATCAGATCTTAAACTTGATTGTGGAATAGATTCCCCAGATTCTCCTTAGAGGGTGCCTAAGACCAGTCAAAGTTGTATTTTAGACAAACTCTAATCGGAATCCCAAAAAGGAGATGTGTATCCCTGTTCCAACAAGGACTCCTAGCGCCTCGCAGCTGTAACGCGCACACGCCAGGTGGCATGTGCCTCTTCCATGCCAGTTTTTTTTTCTGCAGGAGGGACAGGCCCCCCAGCTTCAGTCCAAGGTGACTGTCACCATGGTACAAAAGTTCAAATTCAAATGGTCAATTTTGACCAGCTCAAAGTTAGACTTTTGACAAAGTCAAAGACGAAGCCCAATGGCAGTTGACCAAAAATGGCAGTTAATGTCCTTCAAAATAAGACAACTTTTTGACTTGGACAACCTCAGTCAACCAATGAAGCGCTCTAATTGATCACAAAACTCCTTGGCTCAGATCGGACAACTATTTGTGCTAGTGAAAAGGAAGAACTTTAGGTTCAACGTAGTGCTGCAAGCATTGTTCTTGAACAACATTGATTCTCATTCATGGATCATATGTAGAACTAGATATGTTCATGTGATTATCACCAGTATTTCCATAACCCTTATTTGTGACTGCTAGGTTAGTTCCATATGGTTAATGAGATATATCATGATCTCTATCCATCACATCATCGAAACACCTTTTCTGATGGATCTAGAACTCTTCTGATTCGGAAACTAGTAATGATCGATCATCATAATCATTCTAATTCTCCAAAATCCACCAGTGATCACCTTAGCACAGTATGGTGGAACCATCAGAGCTGAAATGGAACCTCTTGGTAGTAGCTACCTTGTGATTAAGTTCCTCTACTTGAGCTCCGATAGAATTAGGGTTTAAGGTGACTTCTCAAACCCTAATTTCGTCATATGAATTAATCATGTCGATTCAGTCTCAATGTAGAAAACCTAATAGAAACTCTCTATTATTTCACTCTTACCATGGTCTAGCTTATGGACTTTGATTCTCATGATTTTAGGGCTGCTCCTCTCTACTCGAGGTGAATAGATCTCCTATCGTGCAATCCAATTCTACAATAAATGCTATAGCCAACATACACCTTAGGATTGTCAATAGCTAAGAGATCGAGTTATATGTGTAGTCAAACTATAACACCCCAAGATGAACTACCGATGCACCTAGGTCAAAGAACCAAGACACACCACTGAGTTCATCGTCAGTCATCGACGAGAAGGTAGACTTCCTAAAACTCTCGAGGTGGTCAGCTTGTGCCCTCTTCTCTAAACAGTACCTATATCTCTGCTCGCAGTATCTCCAACACCATAGACTTAAGACTCATCTACCTAAAAGAAGCAGATCGTACACCAACCTTTCGATTAATCACCATCTCTTATGATGATCCTATGGTCGAGAGCATTTATGAGTTAATTAATATATTCATGTCTTTAAATTTTGAACTCTTGAAAAATATAAATTATCATTACATTAACAACGGATATATGCTCAAACACTAAATACACATTATGTGATAGAAAATAATTACTTTTATTATTTATAGTCAAAATTATAATTTTGTCCTCCTAGATGTGGTATTCAAGTGTCACCAATTCTCTACTTCTAGAGGCACATATAATCTAACAAACTCCTACTTGACCTAAAGCCAATTGCCATAAATCTAATCCCATCTTCTCAAGGTGGACTTTCGATCATCTGCTGGTCCAACGAATTTGTGAGTGGATTGTCACATTGTATGCAGAGTCAACTCTCTTGACCTCAACATAACCTTTCTTCTCAAGGTAATCGTGGATGAGGTGATATACCGCTGTTATTGTGCTTGGATTTTTGTGAGACCTCGACTCCTTAGCAAGGGCTATTTGCCTATTTTTGCCAGACAGAGAATGGCATCCTGATGGCATTCATCTTTGTGATAAATTTTTGACCAGAATGCCTCCTCTTGATATCATCTGTATTCTGCTCTCTGATGATGAAATCTACTTATGTAACTGCTGATCAACCTGTTGCTTAAAATCTTCAGCTACAGCACCACCATTACACAAAGTACGCTCCTAGATGTGGACTTTCGATCATCTATATCGGACATAAAATCTGAGTTTTGATACCTCTGGACTTGGTGTTCATCTTAACAAAATCCAAACACATATCCTTAGTTCTCTCAAGTACTTAAGGATACATTTCATAGAAGTCAGTGTTCTTCACCTTGATTTCGACTAAATATCTTGCTGTGACACTCAAGCATGGGCTATATCAGATCATTGTACATAGATGGCATATACGAGGCTCCCCTTCTCAGCTATTTGCTCATGCATTCTATTTCTGTTGTTGGACACATTTTTTGGAGAGATGAATCCATTTTAAGGATAATACTTGTCTCTTAGAGCTTTTCTATGACTAAATCTCTTTAACACTTTCTGTATGTACATCTTCTGTGAAAGACCTAGCATCCTATTCAATCTATCTTTATAGACTAATTTCTAGAATGAAGGATGCTTCTCCTAGGTCTTTTATAAATATGTTCTTTAGATAACCATATTTATTGATGTCAACATGGGAATATCATTATTCAATAAGGACGATTCATCCACATACAGATACGAGAAAGATTAACAGCGCTCCCACTGACCTTTTTTGAAAACACCATGGTCTCCTCATTTTTGATGAAATCGGATAATTTTTGATCACATCATTAAATGAGTATTCCATTCTCGAGATGCTTTAAGTTCATATATGGACCTTTGACAGTTGCATAATTTTGAATCAGCATCACTGGATGTGAACAGACTAGCCGTTTCCATATAGATATTTTCCTCAAAGGATATCCATTAAGAATGTCATTTTTAGTCCATTTGCCATATTTCATAATCAAAATAAGCTGCAACAGCAAGCAATAGTGATGAATTTTAGTATAGCTTCCTGGAAAAGGTATCCTGATAGTCAATGCCTTGCACTGACTATAACCTTTTGTCACTATTCTAAGCCTTGAATGTCTCCATATTTTCATCTACACCAAATTTCTCTTGTAGATCCTATTTACACCCAATAGGTACTATACCTTCTGAGTGGATTAGTCCTGTCACCAAGGTCAGACTTGGTTGAGTGCATTGAGTCAATTCTTCTACTGCATCTGCCTC
>QRFJ01001721.1:52470-94717 GCA_006176705.1 Cocos nucifera
GACCACTAGCTACTTTTGAACCACATGTCATCGCACCTATTTGAGAGCGGTGGGGGCTTGTCCCCCTACCAGAACATGGCAAGGAGAGGGTGCATGCCACCCTAGGCATGTGCCCAAGTTGGAGGCGCCTAGGAGTCCTTGTTGGACAAGGACTCCATCTTCTTTTTGGATTCCAATTAGAGTTCTCTAAGAACCAACTGACTGTCTTAGGCACCTCTAAGGAGAATCCAGGGGGACTCTATTTCCACCAATCAGATTTAGATCTGATTTCAAAAGAGTTTGTGATTGGTTGGGAAAAGAGGAGTTGGATCACGCTTAGTCTATAAATAAGACCTGCGCCCAACCTAGATATATTGATAGTGATTGAAAGATCAAATTCCCCATGCCCCAAGGCTGCCTCTCCCCTCTTCCTCCATGCCAAACCACCTTCTCCCTCTCCCTCCAGTCCAAAAGGAGTTTTGGATTTTTGGTTGGCTGCAATCCAGATCAAAGAAGGCGACTAAAGCAAGAAGGCTGTGCTGCTGCAAAGGACGACTGCTGATCTTCAAAAGAGTTTTGAAGATCCTCCAGATCAGATCTAGATCTGATTTTTTTGAGGCATGTATAGAGAGAAGAGATCTCTAGATCCAAGCTAGATGATACCGATAGAGGCCAGGCCAACTTTTGACACTTTGACTTTTGACCACATGTCATGCACCTATTGGAGAGCTGGTGGGGGCCTGTCCCCCTGCCAGAACTTGGCAAGGAGAAGGGCGCACGCCACCCTAGGCGTGTGCCCAAGTTGGAGGCGCCTAGGAGTCCTTGTTGGACAAGGACTCCATCTCCTTTTTGGATTCCAATTATAGTTCTTCTAAGAACCAACTTTGACTGGTCTTAGGCGCCCTCTAAGGAGAAATCCAGGGTCTCTATTCCCACCAATCAGATTTAGATCTGATTTCACAAAGGGTTGTGATTGGTTGGGAAGAAGAGGAGTTGGATCACAGCTAGTCTATAAATAAGACCCTGTACCCAACTCAGATAATGAGATATGATGAGATCATAGTTTCCCCATGCCCCAAGGCTGCCTCTCCCCTCCTTCTCCATGCCATAGTCTCTTCTCCCCTTGCTCTTCACATCCAAAAGGAGTTTTGGACCTTCATTGGTGCGATTCAGATCAAAGAAAGGCGATCAAAAATAAGAAGGCTGTGCTGCTGCAAAGGACGACTGCTCATCTTCAAAAGAGTTTTGAAGATCCTCCAGATCAGATCCAGATCTAATTTTTGGAGGTGTGATAGAGAAGAAGAGGATCTCTAGATCCAACCCGAGTGGATACTGATAGAGGCCAGGCGCTTGCATGGCTAAGATCCAGAACCTTCCGCTGCAAACAGGATCATCAACAGGGTAATAGGATTACCCAGATCAGGTAAATTAAATTTGATTTAATTTATCTTTTAATTTTATTTTATTAAAATAATAAGAATTAGATCTAAAACATATCAAGATCTGATTGGGATCAAGAGAAAAATTTTTGAAATATATCTCTTGATCTGATCAGATCTGAACGAACCTGGACCGAAAAATCAGGATTCCCTTCAACTGGTATCAGAGCCATGGTTCTAAATTATTTAGATCTAATTTTAAATTTATTTTAATTAAAAAATAATTAATTTCAGATGTCACATGAGATGTGATCAGATCTGAAATCAGAAAAAATTAAAATTAAATAATTTGGATCTAAGATTAGAAGATATGCATCACTAGTTCTAGAATAGAATAGTTCTATAGAATATTCTTGCATATTTTTGATTTAATCGATTAAATCATGTTTTAGATCTTTTTATTTACTATTTTTGATATTATAAGTGTTATAATAATATCTAAAAAATAGTAAATAAAAATTATTTAATTTTTGAATATCATATGAGATATGATTGATGCATGTCTAGACTAGTTGTAGAATAGTTCTACATAATTGTCTAGATTAGAATTTATTTTGATTAGATCAATTTAAATCTAATTTTTAGATTATTATGAGATAATTTAGATCTGAAAATATGCATGATTTGATACATGAGATGTATGCAAAATATGCCATGATTAGATCTACTTTATATATGAGATATATGATATAGATCTGATATTATTTTGTAGTATTGAATGTTCCTAATTAAGGCATTCCTCTTGGCCGTCCGATCATAAGAACGAAGAAGGGTTTAAAGGCCCTCTCTTTCCATTCGATGGGGTGTTTTTATGATGTGTAGGGGTGCTGCGTGTTCGTCCTTAATCAGAAACCCAAAACTTACTTTCTGCAAAATCCTAGATCCTGAAACCCTAGGATTTATTGTGCATATTTTGTTTATGAACCCAACTTAATTAAGAATTAAGTTTATGGAATATTAATTAGGTCTAAAATTGAGAATTTCAGATCTAAGACATATTCATAATACTGGGTTTGGGCTTGGGTAGCTCAATTAGGTCTAAGCGGTTGATCAAACCGAATCAAGAGTTAGTTAGATGGGATCAACAATGCTTAAATTGACCAGCCTAATAGGATTAAGTCTGGGTCAAGATCGAGTCACGATCAAGCAAGACCTAATTAGGCTCAGAGGTTAGAGTCTGGATTGTAGGCTAACCAATTGGTTCTGGCTCAACAATTTGGTGTCTAAGGTAAGTTTGGCACAGACGACCGACTGGTTTTTAATTGGAAGCTACTCGACCTGAATGCGTTCTTGTATGAGTTAATGGCATATTCCTTCCACCGGTCTCACTTACCTGGCCATATCTGTTGATACAGTTCTGATCTGAGGTGGTCAATAATCCAAGCTAACCCATGCCACTAGGTTAGTCATAATTGTTATGACTAAGCCAAGTCTAGTTTAATGAGACCTGAATCAATTCTCCCTAAGAAAAGATTAAGTCTGAGGTCTTCCACCATTGTAGATGTGCGGGCCTTCCGAGGGTTGATTGTTCTCGGCTGGATACAGTGGCTCAGTTGCACCGAGAAGATGCAACCATGTCTATTAGGCATTGGATGCTATGGGCTGGAGGATGAGTTTAGCTCAATATTCCGGATACGGTGAGAGACTCAATTAGGAACCCAGTCTATGCAAATGGTGGGTCTGACTTAACTAAGGAGTGGATCAATATTTCGGATACGGTGAGATTCATGAATTAGAGATCAAGTTCGGGTGCACCATGATTAGAGAATCATTGAACAAGAGTTGTTCACTCATTGGCTAACCCATCACCAATAACTGTTAGGTGAGGTGATGAGTAAGTTGGTGAGACCGCACCACCCACTAGAAATCATTAATCGTGGAGATTTTCGCATCTCTACAGAGGAAGTGTAGGGATCCGAGAAAATAGTGGGAGCTAATTTGTTTAAAAATAAAATCCCTAAACAAATTGGTTAAGTCAAAATTACAGTATCTAACTAGAATCTTTGACTCTCTACAGGAATATGTCTGCGTCCAACCCATTGGCATGTATCCTGGACACACATAGACTGACCGAACCAATTATAAAGATTGGCTCAGGAACTACAAAATTATTTTGGGTTCTGAGAAGTTAACCCATGTTTTGGACCAGGACCCTCCCATATTACCAGCCCGTCCATCTGTTGAACAGAGAGCATCTCTGGAAAAATGGATTGACGAAGATAATAAGGCCAGATATTACATGTTGGGCTCGATGTCTGATGAGCTCCAGCGCCAACATGAGGATATCGTGACTGCTCGCCAAATGTTGGCTCACCTGCAGGAGATGTTTGGTGAATAGAGTCGCGCAGCCAAATATCAAGTCACGAAATGACTTTTTAAGGCTAAGATGCGTGATGGGCAATCAGTCCAAGATCACTGTCTGACAATGATCAAGGACATGGAAGAGCTTGAGAAGCTCGATGTGAAGTTAGACTTGGACCTGCAGAACGATATCATTCTGCAATCCTTGACTGATGCATATGGATAATTCATCATGAATTACCACATGCATAAACTTCAGAATTCCTTAGCCGAATTAATGAATATGCTGGTTACCGCTGAGCTTTCTATGAAAGGTTCTAAAGGCTCAGTTCTTGCTATGGAATGGACTTCTTCCAAAAGAAAGTCTTCTGGAAAGAAAAAGATGTCTGTGAAAAAGCAAAAGGTGGAAGGATCAAAGAAGAAGAAGGCAGAGCCGAAGAAGAAGGCCGATGTCAAAGGAAAGTATTTTCCATTGCAATAGCGACGGCCATTGGAAGCGGAACTGCCCTACTTACCTGGCCACCCTGAAGAACAAGAAGGAAGGTCCTTCTGGAGGTATGCTCGTTATTCGAGCAAAACGTGAATGCCAAACCACCTAGGGATAGTCCAAACGACAGATATCTATGGCACTTAAGATTAGGTCATATAGCAGAAGATAGGATCAACAAATTGGAGAAAAATGGGCTATTGAGTCCATTGACTTTCGAGTCATATCCAACTTGTGAATCCTGTCTTCAAGGCAAAATGACTAAACTCCCTTTTGTAGGACATGGGGAGAGGGCCACAGATCTCCTTGCCCTAGTACATACAGATGTGTGCGGCCCATTTGATGTGCCGGCTAGAGGCAATTTTGTCTACTTCATTACCTTTATCGATGATCTGTCTAGGTATGGGTATGTGTATCTTATGAGACACAAGTCTGAAGCCTTTGAAAAGTTCAAAGAATTCAGACATGAAGTAGAAAAACAAACAGGAAAACCATTAAGGTTCTTCGATCAGATCGAGGAGGTGAATACCTTAGCCAAAAATTCCTAGACTATCTCAAGGATAATGGCATAGTCTCTCAATGGACTCCACCAGGAACACCTCAACTCAATGGGGTTTCAGAACGGAGAAATCGGACCCTATTAGATATGGTTCGGTCCATGATGAGCTTCACAGACCTCCCTGATTTTCTTTGGGGACACTCATTGTTAACTTCAATCTATTTACTGAATAGGGTTCCCTCTAAAACCATTCCTACCACACCGTATGAGATATGGCACGGTAAGAAACCAAGTCTGAGTCATCTCAGAATTTAGGGTTGTCCGCTCATGTCAAAAGACAACAAGCGGACAAGTTAGAGTTTAGGTCCTTCAGAGCTCGATTCATAGGATATCCTAAAGAGTCATTAGGATACTATTTCTACATTCCAGAAGACCACAATGTGATTGTGAGTCGACATGCCATATTTCTTGAAAAATAGTTTATTCAAGATAGCGGCATTGGAAGGCAGATCATACTTGATGAGAAAGTCTCACAAGCAGAACGAGCTAAGGACCAAGTGGAACCAAATCAGGTTGAGCCAATAAGAACACTACCTCCTCCACCTCGTAGATCGGAAAGAGTTTCCCATCCCCCTAAAAGATACTTAGGTATTGTTTCAGAGGATGTAGAGGAAATGTTCCTCGTAGGTAATGGTGCTCATGGTGATGATCCCAAAACCTACAACGAGGCGATATCAGATATCGACTCCGAGAAATGGCTAGAGGCAATGCGGTCAGAAATTGACTTGATGCACTCAAACCAAGTCTGGACCTTGGTAGATCCACCGGAAGGTATAGTACCTATTGGATGTAAATGGATCTTCAAGAGAAAGATTGGTGCAGATGGGAATGTGGAGACATTCAAGGCTAGATTGGTGGCAAAAGGTTATAGTCAACGCGAAGGCATAGACTATCAGGATACCTTTTCCCCAGTAGCTATGCTAAAATCCATCCGCACATTGCTTGCTGTTGCAGCCTATTTCTATTATGAAATATGGCAAATGGATGTGAAAATGGCGTTCTTGAATGGAT
Source organism: Cocos nucifera (assembly GCA_006176705.1). Classification (NCBI taxonomy): domain Eukaryota; kingdom Viridiplantae; phylum Streptophyta; class Magnoliopsida; order Arecales; family Arecaceae; genus Cocos; species Cocos nucifera. The sequence goes on from QRFJ01001721.1 coordinate 58,247, forward strand.
ATCTTGAAGAAGATATCTATATGGAATAGCCGCTAGGTTTCACATCCAGCGATACTGATCACAAGGTTTGCAAGCTGCAAAGGTCCATATATGGACTTAAGCAAGCATCTCGGAGCTGGAACACTCATTTTAATGATGTGATCAAAAAGTTTGGTTTCATTAAAAATGAAGAGGAACCATGTGTTTTCAAAAGGGTCAGTGGGAGCGCTGTTGTCTTCCTCGTATTGTACGTGGATGACATCCTCCTTATTGGGAATGATATTCCATGTTGACATCAGTCAAGATGTGGTTGTCCAAGGAATTCTCCATGAAAGACCTAGGTGAAGCATCCTTTATTCTAGGAATTAAGGTCTATAGGGATAGACCGAATAGGATGCTAGGACTTTCATAGAAGATGTACATAGAAGTACTAAAGAGGTTTAGTATGGAAAACTCTAAGAGGGGATTAATACCCTTCAGACATGGTATTCATCTTTCCAAGAAGATGTGCCCCAGCACACCTGAGAAAATAGAACGCATGAGCAAGATCCCTTATGCTTCTGCAATAGGGAGCCTCATGTATGCCATGCTATGTACACGGCCTGATATAGCCCATGCTGTGAGTGTCACAAGCAGATATCAGTCAAATCCAGGTGAAGAACACTGGACTTCTGTGAAATGTATCCTTAAGTACTTGAGAAGAACTAAGGATATAATGTTGGTCTTTGGTAACGGAGAACTCCAAGTCCAGGGATACACAGACTCAGATTTCATGTCTGATATAGATGATCGAAAGTCGACATCTGGCAGACTGTTTGTGCTGGAAGAGTTCCAAGCAAATGGTGATACCACCCCATCCACAATTACCTCAAAAAGGGTTACGTCGAGGTCAAGAGAGTCAACTCCACAGATAATGTGGCAGACCCACTTACAAAGCTGTTGGGCCAGCAGAAGATCGAAGCCCACCTTGAGAAGATGGGACTTAGACTTGTAGCCAATTGGCTTTAGGACAAGTGGGAGATTGTTAGATATATGTGCCCTAGAAGCCAGAATTGGCTGACACTTGTAATACACTTCTAAGGGCAAATTTGTAATTTTGACTAAAATCAATAAATGGGTTATTTTCTATCACATATGTGTATTTAGTGTCTGTGATACATCCTTTGAGTTAATGGTAATGATAATTCATATTTTCAAGAGTTGAAAATTTAAGACATGAATAATCATTATTAACTCATAAATTGCTCCTGACCATAGGATCATCACGAGGATGGTGATTGATCCGGAAGGTTGGTGTACAATCGCTTCTCTTTAGTAGATGAGTCTTGAGTCTACGGTGTGGAGACACCGGAGCGAGAGTACAGGTACTCATTAGAGAACGAGGGCACTGAGCGTGACCACCTCGAGTAGTCATTAGGGAGTCTACCTTCTCGTCAATGACTGACTCGATGCTGCAGTAGTGTGTCTGGTTCTTTGACCTGAGATGCATCGGCAGTTCACCTTGAGGGTGTTATAGTTTGACTACACCATTACTCGGTCTCCTAGCCATATGGAACCCTGAGGTGTATGTTGGCTATGACATATTCATTGTAGGAACTGGATTGCATCAAGATGGAATCTATCTACCTCGGTGGTAGAGGAGTAGCCCTATGATGATCATGAGAATCAAGTCCAGAAATCCATGGCCATGGTAGAGTGAAATAATAGAAAGAGTTTCTATTTAGATTTTCACATTGGACTCAAATCGAATGATTACATCATATGACAGAGACTAGGGTTTGACGAGTTCACCTTAACCCTAATCTGATCGGGGCTCAAGATAGAAGAACTTAATCACACAGGTAGCTGCACCAAGAGGTTCGCATTCAGCTCTGATGGGTTGCCACCATATACTGCTAGGTGTCACTGGTGGATTTTGGGAGCAATTAGAATGATTTAGATGATCGATCATTCTAGCTGTTCGAATCAGAAGAGTTCTGATCCATCGAAAGGAGTTTCGATGATGTCGATGATAGAGATCATGACATATCCCATTACCATACAGAACTGAACCTAACTAGGTCACACAAACAAGGGTTTGAATCTGGTGATCATCAATTGAACTGATCCAGTTCAATTGATCTGAATGAGATTCAATTAGGTTCAAGGAAATCGTGCTAGCACTCGATTGAACCTAACGTTCTTCTTTTGCTATCATAAATAAGTTGTCCTGTCTGAGCCAAAGGAGTTTGTGCTCAAACAGAGGCCTTCATATGGTCTGACAGGAGGTTGTCCAAGTCAGAAAAGGTTGTCTTATTTGTAAGACACTACCTGCCATTTTTGGTCACCTGCCATTTCTTATTCTTTGACTTTGGTCAAAAGTCTACCTTTGACTGGTCAAACGTTGACCATTGACACTTTGACTTTTGACCACATGTCATGCACCTATTGGAGAGCTGGTGGGGGCCTGTCCCCCTGCCAGAACCTGGCAAGGAGAAGGGCGCACGCCACCCTAGGCGTGTGCCCAAGTTGGAGGCGCCTAGGAGTCCTTGTTGGACAAGGACTCCATCTCCTTTTTGGATTCCAATTAGAGTTCTTCTAAGAACCAACTTTGACTGGTCTTAGGTGCCCTCTAAGGAGGAATCCAGGGGACTCTATTCCCACCAATCAGATTTAGATCTGATTTCACAAAGGGTTGTGATTGGTTGGGAAGAAGAGGAGTTGGATCACAGCTAGTCTATAAATAAGACCCTGTACCCAACTCAGATAATTGAGATATGATGAGATCATAGTTTCCCCATGCCCCAAGGCTGCCTCTCCCCTCCTTCTCCATGCCATAGTCTCTTCTCCCCTTGCTCTCCACGTCCAAAAGGAGTTTTGGACCTTGGTTGGTGTGATTCAGATCAAAGAAAGGCGATCAAAAATAAGAAGGCTGCGCTGCTGCAAAGGACGACTGCTCATCTTCAAAAGACTTTTGAAGATCCTTCAGATCAGATCTAGATCTAATTTTTGGAGGTGTGATAGAGAAGAAGAGGATCTCCAAATCCAACCTAAGTGGATACCGGTAGAGGCCAGGCGCTTGCGTGGCTAAGATCCAGAACCTTCCGCTGCAAACAGGATCATCAATAGGGTAATAGGATTACCCAGATCAGGTAAATTAAATTTGATTTAATTTATCTTTTAATTTTATTTTATTAAAATAATAAGAATCAGATCTGAAACATATCAAGATCTGATTGGAATCAAGAGAAAAATTTTTGAAATATATCTCTTGATCTGATCAGATCTGAACGAACCTGGACCGGGAAATTAGGATTTCCCTTCACACCTATGCAAGCTCAGACCCCAAAGACCAAGCCCGATAAGAGTCAAGACGAATGCTTCTTTTGCAAAAAGCTGGGGCACCAAAAGAGGAACTGTCCTTAGTACATTGCCTCCCTAGATTCGATCAGATAGAGAAAGAAGCAAGCTATTGCTGGGCAAGATATTTATATAATAATTTCTTGCAATTTCTCTATTTATGATATTACTGACTGGGTATTGGATATCAGTAGCCCTTATCATATTTGCAATTTATTGTAGGGGTTGCAGGTCAGTAGAAGATTCGAGCAAGGCAAGAGATTTTTGAATGTTGGAGATGGAAGATCAGTTTTAGTTCTAGCTTTAGGAATTTTGAAACTTATATTTGAATCTCATGTCCTTGTTCTTAGTGATTGTCATTTTTGTCCTAGTTTTTTTTTAAATATCATTTCTATAGGCCTTTTGGCCATGAACAATTATGAAATTTCAATAAAGAAATGAGTTTATAATGTCATTATGAATGGTATTACTGCTTTCTGTAGATAATTGAACAATGGTGTATATATGTTATCACAACCTATTAATGTACTCTATTCTACTAGCAAGCACCCTAGATTAGATAATGTATCAGATATCTACTTATGGCACTTTAGGCTAAGTCATATAAATAAGAACAGGATAAATAGGTTGACTCAGGAGGGAATCCTCGAAGTTAATGATTGTGAATCACTTCCAATCTATGAGTCCTCTCTTCTTGGTAAAATGACCAAGTCACCTTTTACTGGAAAAGGTGAGAGAGCCAAAGAGCTCTTAGGTCTAGTACATACTAATGTATGTGGACCAATGAGCACAAGTGCCAGATATATCTACTTCATCACTTTCATAGATGATCTATTCAGATATGGATATATCTATCTGATGAAACATAAGTCGGATTCTTTTAAAATATTCAAACAATTCTGAAGTAAAATAAAAAAATAAATTGAAAAGAGTATTAAAACTCTTCGATCTGACGGAGGAGGAGAATACCTTTCTGATGAGTTTCTCACATATCTAGGAGAGAATGAAATTTTCTCTTAATGAACTCCTCCTGGAATACCACAGCATAATGGTGTGTCTGAATGAAGAAATCAGACTCTTCTAGACATGGTCCAATCCATGATTGGATTTGCCAGCTTGTCGATATCCTTCTAGGGATATGTACTCGAATCAGCTTGTTATTTATTAAATAGGATTCTAAGTAAGTCTGTAGTTAAAATCCCATATGAGATATGGACAGGACGTAAGCCAGCACTTTCACACCTTAGAGTTTGGAGGTGTTTGGCTTATGTCAAACGGTTAGTTACAGACAAACTTGGACCTAGGTCTGATAAGTATATATTCATAGGATACCCAAAAGAGATTAAAGGATACTATTTCTACCATGCTGATGAACAAAAGGTATTCGTTAGCCTTAAAGCAATCTTTTTGGAAAAGGAGTTCATTGATGAAGGAACTTGCCTCTAAGATTGAACTTGATGAAGTTCAATAGGTAGAAAGTCTGACACAGAATGTTAAACCTAAGTCAGATTTGATCGTATCAGATTCGAAGCCTAGTGAACCCACACTATTAAGGCGATCCGATAGAGTACCCCATAATTCGGATAGATACTATGGATTCTTGGTCCAGGATGGTGATTCCATCGAACTCGGTGAGAACGATGAGGACCCGATCACTTATATGGATGTGATGTAGAGATCCGACTCTGAGAAATGGCTAAAAGCTATGAGATCCGAAATGAATTTCATAAAGGTCAATGATGTATGGACATTAGTTGACCCACCTGAAGGGATTAAATTCATGGGTGTAAATGGGTCTTCAAAAGGAAGAGGGGCGTAGATGGAAAGGTGGAGACCTATAAAACTCATCTGGTTGCCAAGGGATATCATCAACATTATGGTATTGACTATGATGGGACGTTCTCTCCTATGGCAATGCTCAAGTCCATTCGGATCATGCTTGCCATTACTGCCCATCTGAACTATAAGATCCGACAGATGGATGTGAAGATAGCTTTCCTAATTCGAGAGCTGATCCAAGAGGTGTATATGATACAACCTGAAGGGTTCACATCCATAGATGAGTCCAAGGTGTGCAAGCTTTAGAGATCTATTTATGGATTAAAGTAGGCATCTCAAAGTTGGAATATGCATTTTGATAAAGTAATCAAAATATTTGGCTTCATTAAGAATGGAGAAGAACCCTACATTTACAAATGGGCAAATGGTCCAGCAATGATATTCCTTATTTTGTACGTGGATGATATTCTCTTAATCAAAAATAACATCTCCGCACTACAAGGAATAAAAGTCTGATTATCATCATAGTTCTCCATGAAGGACTTAGGTGAAGCATCCTACATCCTAGGGATGAAGATCTATAGGAATAGATCTAAAAGGATGCTTGGTATATCCCAATCCACGTATATAGAAATTATGCTGAAGAGGATCAGCATGGAGAATTCCAAAAAGGGCTATCTTCCGATAGGCCATGAAATTTTTCTCTCTAAGAAGGATTATCCGACAACTCCTGAAGAGAGAGAGAGTATGAGTAGAATTCTATATGCTTCAGTAGTGGGATCTATTATGTATGCAATAACATGTACGAGACCAAATGTGGCATACTCACTAGGAGTAGTGAGTAGATACTAGTGTGATCCTAAAGAAAATCACTGAAAGGTGGTTAAAACCATCCTTAAGTATTTGAAAAATACTAAGAACCAATGGTTGATTTATGGTGAGTTAGATCTAAAACTTGTGGGATTTACAGACTCTAGCTTTCAATCTAATCATGATGATAGTAAAAGTGTATCAGGATATAATTTTACTCTAAATGGTGGAGCCATCTACTGGAAAAGTTCTAAGCAGCATACAGTGGCTAACTTTATTTGCAAAGTAGAGTACATGGCAGCATCAGATGCAGTAAAAAAAGTTGTGTGGCTGAGAAAGTTCATCACCAAGCTTGGAGTAGCACCCTCCATTGATGGTCCAGTCCTGCTCTACTACGACAGCACTGGCGTCACAGCTCAAGCAAAGAAATCAAAAGCACACCAGTGAACAAAGCACATTCTGTGCTACTTCCATTTGGTCTGTGAGATCGTGGATCAGGGTGACATCGACATTCAAAAGATCGACAGAAAGAAGAACCTAGCAACCCCTTCACTAAAGCCCTGGCAATCAAGAAGTTCGACAACCATAAGTCGAAGATGGGTATTAGATACCGTGCCAAGTGGCTTTAGGAAAAGTGGAAGTTATTGAAAATTATGTCCTAAAGCCAATCGTTAGTCCTATTGATGGTTGAGATATTGTAATTAATTTTTTAATTAATAAAAAATATTTTGACATCTTTTTTCATCATAAGTTTACATCTTCTAATAAACTCCATTATTGTGATAAAGTCCTTAGGACTATTTAGTTTTGATAAAAAGAGGATATTTATCGATTAGTCCTTAAATTTGTTCATGACCAAATGATAGGTTGTTAATTAGGACGACAGCATCTATCAAGTATAGGTCGCTATATGCCATATAGGTTGGTTGTCCTCTTAAACCAAGATGTGTGGAGACATTGGTATGGCATACAGGATGAGATGTATGGGTACATCATCATTGAACATGACCAACTCCAGAGCATTTCGATGTCGAGAATATCTCTGATTGGATATAGGTATAAGTATTCCTTAGATCCTGAGATCACCTCAGTGACTTGCAAGCAACTCACTATGCTTTGGTACCATTGGACTAACTAAATTTCTAATTCAACAATGGAAGGCTTCTGGGCACAGTCAAGTACTTGCGAAGTTGGAGTGTGATCAAGATGGAATTGACCACTCCAAGAGTTGGAGAAGAATGTATCACTGTATTTCAATATAGCAAAACCTTGGCCAGGATAATCCATCAGATGGATTTGGTATTTTGAAATACAATGTGGACAATCCTAATTAGAGTTGACAGTTGAACTCTGATGTGTCCTATGAGCATTGTGGTCAAGGGGATGAATTATATGGAAAACTATATCCGCATGGGTTCTAAGGATGGTGTTCTACACCTTCGACCTATCCGACCATCAGATATCATTGCTAGATGGTCACTTCGATTGGTACAAAAATTTATTTTTATGCTACCAGCTTAGGTTCAGACCTATGAGGTCACACACATTAGAGCTTACAATCTGATCGGATGGTTGATCAACGATTAAGAATCGTTCTAGGGTTAAACAATCAATACGATTGGTGTTTAACCTAGTGCAAGTATTGTAGGAGGATCGATTAGCAATTAAATTACTAATTGGCTTAATTTGATTAAGCCAATAGGCTGAGATTAAGTCTAATTAAATATAATTTAATTAGATTTAGTTTGGACTTGATTGGATCAAGTTCAATTGGTTTATTGGATAAGCCAAGTGCAAGGAAGAACTAGTCCTAGTCTAACTAGGACTCGGATTAACCCAATTTTCTAATTTGATTAGAAAATAAATTAAAATTAAATCTAATTTAATCTAATTTAATTAAGGCATTCTTAAATGGGTTAGGGCTTTATTTAATTGGGTTGGTTTAATCTTGATTTTATTTGGTTAAAAGATCGTTGTTTGACCAAGTCAAAATAGGAGTCCTAGTCTGACTAGGACTCCCTATCTCCTTGCGCCACCTTGGTCCCAACGCCCTCCATACCTATTTTTTAGGTATTTTTCATAGAAAATCTCTTTCTTCCTGATTTTCATGCTTCCTCTCTTCTCCAAGTCATATTTGAAAGTTAGGTGGAAGACCAAGTCAAAGGAGGAATTGGTTTTGCTTAGGATTCTATGAGATAGAATCCTTGTTGACCAAAACATCTTTCCTTGAGTGCCGCCCCCTCTTTTAATTAATTCTTCTCTTATTCTATGAAAATAATCTCCTTTTTTGTGCACCAAAAATTATGGAGGAGGTGCCCAAGAGTTGCGCGCCCCAACAACTTTTCATGTTTGGATATTCCAAGTCTAGGAATTTGACCTAACTTAGACTCTTCTTTTTCCCTATTTATTGGATGAATTTTGTTTTAATTTTTTCATAAAATATGGAGCTTTGGGATAGATTTGGGGTGTTCAAAAATCAAAGGAATAGGGTCCTTGGATGTGGGTGTTCCATAGGCACCAAACTAGGTGTCTAGGTGAGAGAAAAGAGAAGAAGAAGAGGGTCTTCTTCTAGGGCTGTTTCATTTTCAATCTCTCCTCCTTTCGTTCGAGATTTTTTAAGAGAGTCTCAGATCAGCAAACTCTCATCTTCCTTCTTATATTTTGGAGAGTCTAAATTTTGAAGAAGAGAGCATCGGATCGACAGTCGAAGAAGGATCAACACAGTACTAGCATGCCGTGCTGATTTCCTGCATCAGATTTCAGATCAGAGATCGTAAGGCTCGTGTGGATGACTCCTAGAGGTCAGATGTGTGTGTAGCTCATGACTTTATCCTCAATCCTGGATTAGCAAGTTAGAATGTTTAAACTTGCTCAGATAACAGATCTGATTTACAAACTTCATACCTGCATTTGATGTAGTGTAGATCTAGGTTGATTTGATCAACCTTTATTCTTTCTTATTTAATTTTAATTTTTGATTTAATATCATATCTTAATCATATAATAGATCTAAGATCTAGGTATTTACATAATTATTTAAATAAATTTTAGATTTATTTAAGTCTTCCACTATAAGATCTTAAAAAAGTTTCAAGATCTACTTGTGAAACCCTAGATCTGGTTCCTTCAATTAAATCAAAATCAAGTCAACCAAATTAAATTAGGTTCATTAAATTAGATTTAATTTTTATTTAATTTTTTAATCAAATTAGAAAAATGGGTTGGCCCAAGTCCTAGTTGAACTAGGACTAGTTTTTTCTTGTACTTGGCTTATCCAATAAGCCAATTAGACTTGATCCAATCAAGCCCAAACTAAATATAATTAAATTATATTTAATTAGACTTAATCTCAATCCTTTAGCTTAATCAAATTAAGCTAATTAGCAATTAAATTGCTAATCAATCATCCTACACTACTTATGCTAGGTTAAACATCAATCGTATTGATCGTTTAGTCCTAGAATGATTCTTAATCATTGATCAACTATTCAATTGGATCATGAGCTCTAATGTGTGTGACTACATTGATCGAAACCTAAGTCAATAGTATAGAAATAAATTTTTTATACCAATCGAAGTAACCATCTAGCAATGGTATCCGACGACGGTCGGATAGGTCAAATGTGTAGAACAACATCCTTAGAACCCATGAGGATATAGTTTAAATATAATTCATTTTCATGACCAAAATGCTCGTAGGACACTTGAAAGTTTAACTGTCAACTCTGATCAGATTGTCCACATTGTATTTCAAAATATACCAAATCTATCTGATGGATTATCGTAGCTAAGGTTTTGCTATATTGAAATATAGTGATACATTCTTCTTCAACTCTTGGAGTGGTCAATTCCATCTTGATTACACTCTGACTTTGCAAGTACTTGATTATGCCCAGAAGCCTTCCATTATTGAATTAAAAATTTAGTTAGTCCAGTACCAAAGCACAGTGAGTTGCTTGCAGGCCACTGAGGTGATCTCGGGTCTAAGGGACACTTATACCTATATCCTATCAGAGACATTCTTGATAGCAGAATGCTCTGGAGTTGATCACGTTCAATAATGATGTACCCATACATCTCATCTGTATGTCATACCAGTATCTTCATACTCCTTCATTAAGAGGATAATCAACTCATATGGCATACAGCGACCTATGCTCGATAGATGTTGTCGTCCTAAATTAACAGCCTATCATTTAGTCGTGAACAAATTTAAAGACTAATCAATAAATCCTCTCTTTATCGAAGCTAAATAGTCCTAAGAACTTCATCACAATAATGGAGTTCATTAGAAGATGAATACTTTATGATGAAAAATGCCAAAAATATATTTTATTTATTAATGAATCAATTACAGATACAATATAGCTCAACCATCAACAAGCTGATGATTGGCTTTGGAACACATTTTCCAATAACTCCCACTTGTTTAAAAGCCACTCGACATATTATCTAATACCTATCTTCGACTTGTGGTTGTCGAACTCCTTTATCACCAAAGCTTTAGTGAAGGGATCGATCGGGTCCTTCGTTCTATCGATCTTCTGAAGGTGGACGTCACCTCTATCCACGATCTCCCAGATCAGGTGGAAGCAACATAGACTGTGCTTTGTTTGCTGGTGTGCCTTCGATTCTTTCATCTAAGTAATGGCACCAATGCTATCACACTAGAGCAGGACCAGACCATCAAGGAAGGATGCTAATCTGAGCTTGGTGATAAACTTCCTCAGCCATACAGCTTTCTTCATGGCATCTGATGCTGTGATGTACTCTACTTCATAAATAGAGTCTGCCATAGTATGCTGCTTGAAACTCTTTCAGTAGATAACTCTACCATTTAGAGTAAAGATATATCCTGACATACTTCTACCGTCATCATAGTTAGATTAAAATCTGGAGTCTGTAAACCCTATAAGTTTCAGATTTGACTGACCATAAACCAACCATTGGTTCTTAGTATTTTCAAATACTTAAGAATGGTTTTAACCACTTTCTAGTGATTTTCTCTAGGATCAGACTGATATCTACTCACTACTTCTAGTGAGTATGCCACGTCTGGTCTCGTACATGTCATGGCATATATGACAGATCCCACAGTCGAAGCATATGGGACTCTACTCATATGCTTTCTCTCTTCAGGAGTTGTTGGATAATTCTTCTTAGAAAGAGAAATTTCATGGCCTATCAGGAGATAGCCCTTTTCGGAATTCTTCATGCTGAACCTCTTCAGCACAGTATCTATGTATGTAGACTGGGATAACCCAAGCATCCTTTTAGATCTATCCCTATAGATCTTTATCCCTAAGATGTAAGATGCTTCATCCAAGTCTTTCATGGAGAATTGTGATAACAATCAAACTTTTATTTCCTACAATATAGGGATGTTATTTCTAATTAAGAGAATGTCATTCACGTACAAGATAAGAAATACTACTATTGGATCATTTGCCCATTTATAAATGTAGGGTTCTTCTCCGTTCTTAACGAAGCCATACATTTTGATCACTTTATCAAAATGCATGTTCGAACTCTGAGATGCCTGCTTTAGTCCATAAATGAATCTCTAAAGCCTATACATCTTGGACTCATCTATGGACGTGAATCTCTTAGGTTGTATCATGTACACCTCATCAGTCAACTCACCATTCAGAAAAGCTATCTTCGCATCCATCTGCCAGATCTCATAGTCCAGATAGATAGCTATCGCAAGTATTATCCAAATGGATTTAAGCATTGCATTAGGAGAGAACGTCTCATCATAGTCAATACCATAATGTTGACGATACCTCTTGGCAACCAGACAGGCTTTATAGGTCTCCACCTTTCCATCTGTGCCTCTTTTCTTTTTGAAGACCCATTTACATCCAATGGGTTTAACCCCTTTGGATGGGTCAACTAATGTCCACACATCATTGACTTTTATGGACTGCATTTTAGATTTTATGGCCTCAAGCTATTTCTCAGAATCGGATCTCTGCATAGCATCCATATAAGTGATCGGATCCTCATCATTCTCATCGAGTTCGATGGGATCACCATCTTGGACCAAAAAACCATAGTATCCATTCGGATGATGCGGTACTCTATCGGATCACCTTAATGGTGTAGGTACACTGAGCTCTGGATCTGATCTAATCAAATCTGACTTAGGTTCAACTATAGGTGTTGGTTTTTCTACTTGTTGAACTTCGTCAATTTCAACCTTAGAGATAATAGTTCCTTCATCAAGGAACTTTTTTTTCAAAAAGATTGCCTTAAGGCTAATGAACATCTTTTATTCATCAGCACGGTAAAAATAATAACCCTTACTTTCTTTGAGATATCCTATAAACATGCATTTATCAGACCGAGGTCCAAGCTTATCTGTATGCAAATGTTTGACATAGACCAGATAACCCCAAACCCATAGGTGAGAGAGTGTAGGCCTATGCCCAGTCCATATCTCATATGGAGTCTTTGTGATAGATTTACTCGGTACATTGTTCAATATATAATATGCAGTCTAAGAACATAACCCTAAAATGGAATAAGTAGACTAGCAAACCCCATCATGGATCGAACCATGTCCAACAAGGTTTGATTTCTTCTTTTTGATACACCATTATGCTATGGTGTACCAGGAGGAGTCCACTATGAGATAATTCCATTCTCTTCTAGATATGTCAAGAACTCGCTGGATTGATATTCACCTCCTCGATCCGATCGAAGAGTTTTAATACTCTTTTCAGTTTATTTTTCTACTTTACATAGGAATTTTTTGAACATTTCAAATGAATCTGACTTATAGTTCATCAAATAAATATATCCATACCTGGATAGATCATCTATGAAAGTGATAAAGTAAGAATATCCACCTCTAGCTTCAGTGCTCATTGGTCCATATACATCAGTATGTACTAGACCTAAGAGCTCAGTAGCTCTCTCACCTTTTTTAATAAAAGGTGACTTAGTCATTTTTTTAAGAAGATAAGACTCACTAATTGGAAGTGATTCATAATCACCAACTTCAAGAATTTCCTCTTGGGTCAATCTATTTATCCTGTTCTTGTTAATGAGACCTAGTCTACAGTGCCATAGGTAGATATCAGAGTTATTAACTAATCTAGGGTATTTTCTAGAAGTGTACATTACATTCACAGGCTATGATAAAATCTAAATATCATTTCTTTATTGTTCTTATATTATTATAACATTATTCATAATAATATCACAATAATCTTTCTTTATAGATAAATAATAACCATCTTTGGCCAAAAGGCTAATTGAGATTATATTCATCAGAAAGGAAGGACAATAATGACATTCATTTAAAGAAATGATATTACTTTTGAGAATAAGTTGAACTATTTTCATAGCTAGAACTCGAACAGTCCTTCCATCTCCAACATTCAGAAATCGCTCATTATTCTCAAATCTTCTACTAATTTAAAGTTCTTGTAATATATTGCAAATATGGACTGGACTTTCGATATCCAATACCCAAGTAGAAGTATCACAAATAGAGAAATTACCAGGTGTTATCATATAACATCCTTGATCAGCAACTACTTGCTCATCTCTCTTATTCAGCCTATTGTGGTCATGGGAATTATGACACTGAGGATAATTCCTCTTCTAATGCCCCTACTTCTTACAATGGAACCACTCTGCTTGATCTAGGTTATTCTTGGATCTTATGTTTAAATTGGACATAGAGGCCCCAGCACAAGCCACTTCATTCTACTGAACAATATTCAATTTTTGATACTTATTATTGAAGTTGGATCGCATAAGTTAATCACTATCTAATAGTGAATGGAGCAACTATGGTTTGGGTTTAACTGCATAAAGGAGAACCAAAAGTCTAATTAATAATTGATTCATTAAATCTAAAGATTTAAACTTTAATCAAAAGGTCTTCCACTATTTTATTCGAATTGATGGCCTCTACCTCCAATTCGAGAAATTACCCTAATTTCTTAGTGGGTACTAGAACCCATATAGACTGCACACAAGTCCAACTATGGTTGGTCAATCCATGTACATCTAAGGATAGATTTATAACCAATTATTTCTCCAAATAATTTTTAGTAATTTAATTTTGCCCCAGGTATCTTTTCAGTATGCTAGGGCCTCCACTAAAAGCTTTGGCTAGGTCCAACCATCAACATGATCATACTTGATCTATCTAACTAATGAATGATTAAGTCCAACTATGGTTGGTCGACCTAACCATCATTTAGAGAGATGCATCCAAGAAATCATATTATGAATGATAATTCCATTAGTGGATAAGCACCAAGCCTATCGGCCTCTAATGACTATCCAACTAATGGATCCATTATCATCCACTTAATGGAAGGCTATGATCTAGTTATCACTGTAACTAATTCATTTTAAGGATCTAATAATTTTAGAGGATTTAATTTTTAAAGAATAAGGAAGGTTAAATAAACCAGCTTATTATGATTCTCCCACTTACTTCACCAAGTCAACTTAAGGGAGACCATTAATAGGCTGGTCAAGGAGAACCTAAATTAGTCATACTAATTTACCTAGCTGACATAGGTTAGCTCAAATAGTCAAGTGATCTGATCAAAACATAATTTCACCAAAAGGAGATAAGTTCGATCAATGGAAGGGTCTGCCAAAGCTTGCCTTAGACACCATCAAAAATGGCCAGGTAAGCGGGCTGCCAATTAAAGACCATCGATCTGGTTTACCTTAGACATTAATTGGTTTAAATAGTTTCAATTAGATCAACCTAATAGTTCATGCTAAATCTCATAGCCAAGAATCAAGTCCATCTTGGGTCTCGCTAAAGACATGGACTTGACCAACTATAACTATTGTAATTGATGTAGAGAATCCTTGACCTAATCTAAGACAATAATTGATTAGATTTAGTCAATTCTCTAATTAAGTCCATTCTTTAATCTAACCCTAGGTCTAACCCAATTCATGGATCTAATCTCTACTAATCCATTTAACCTAGTGTGTTATGATTCGTGTCTTAGGATCTTCAATTTATAATTCTAGATCTTGATCAAATAATTTCTTAATTCTTAATTAAGTTTTGGACTGAGGGTTGGGGTTCAACTTTTCGAAAATGATTTTCATATTTATAAAATATTTTTACAATACAGTTCTATCAATCAAGTTGCATGTTTGATTCATAATCAAAATGCAAGTAACATAAACATGAATCTACTTTAGATCTAATCTAAATAGGTTCATGTAATTGAAATAGTTTCAACATCAATCAATTATAAATCAACTTAGATCAAATCTAATATATTTATGATGATTAAAATTAGATTAAAATATTTTTAATTAGATCATAAAATTTCTTAGATCTAATCTAAAATTTTATGATCAATATTTTAGATCAGCACGTACTAGGACAACCTTTTCACTATAAGAGATAAACCTTAGAGCAGGACAATCTTATAGCAGTCTGTGTAATCTAAAAATTTTATTTTTAGATCTAAAACTATTTTAAATCTATTAAATTATAAATAAAATTAGATTAAATCTAATAAATTTGAGATTAGGAATAGATCATCACGAACTAGGACAACCTTTTCACTATAAGGGATAAATCATACAACAGGACAATCTTATGGCAGTTCATGAGATCTAAATTTTTAATTTTAGATTTAATAATTAGACTATAAATTAGATCTAATTTAATAAATAATCTAAACATGCTCAAGAAAATCATGTAATAAGAACCTGGCTCAGATACTAATTGAAGGAACAAGATCTAGGATTTCATGGATAGATCTTGAAACTTTTTCAAGATCACGTAGAGAAAGACTTAAATAAATTAAATATTTATTTAAATAAATATAAAATATTTTAGATCTAAAATTTATTATATGATCAAGATATAATATTAAATTAAAAATTAAAAATATAAAGAAAAGATTAACATGTTGATCTCATCAGCATGTTACAATACTACGTCTAATGTAGCTATAGGATAATAGACTAGATCTGATACCTGAGCAAGTTAGACATTCTAACTTGCTGATCCAGGCTTGAGGATGAAGTTACAAGTGCACATGCATCCGGCCTCTAGGAGTCGTTCACACGAGCTCATGAACACGATCTGAGATCATGATACAGAAAATCAGCACAGCATGCTAGTACTATGCTGATCTCCCTTTGACGATTGATTCGATACTTTCTTCTTCGAGATTTGGACTCTTCAAAATATTAGAAGAAATAAGAGAGATTTTAGATCTGAGACTCTCTCAATGAAATCTCAAAAGGAGGAGAAGAGAAAATCAAAACAGCCTAGAAGAAGACCCTCTTCTTCTTCTTCTCTTTTCTCTCACCTAGACATCTAGTTTGGTGTCTATGGAATCCCCACTCCCAGAGGTTCTATCTTCCTAATTTTTTCATACCTCAAATCTCTCTTAATGGTCTGGGATCCATAAAAATTTCAGCTAAAAATTCATCCTAAATAAAAAGATATGCAAAGTCCAAATTTGGTCAAAAACTCAGACAAGGAAAGGACATAATCTAGCAAGTTGTTGGGGTGCCCATCTCTTGGGCGCCTCCACCTTATTTCCTATTGTGGACCAGCAAAAGGGCACACAAAAAACTTCTTCTTTTACCATAGAATTCAGAGAAAATAAAGAAGGTGTGGGTGGCACAATTAGAAGGAGGTGTTTTAGTTTATAAGGATTCTATCTCATAGAATCCTAGATCAAAACTTACTTATCTTTTTAGCTTGGTCAACCACCAAATTACCATATGAGAAAGAGAGGGAGAGAGGAGGCATGCGTGAAGATCAGGGGAAAGAGAATTTCCTTGAAAAAATCTTTAAAAATAGGCATGGGGGGCATGGACGGCTAAGGTGGTGCAAGGTGTAATCCCAGTCTCACTAGGATGTCATCTATAACTTTGTCAAACATGGTTTCTCAAATCAAATTAAATCAAAACCAAATCAACAAAATTAAATTAGGTTCTAACCTAATTAAAAATTTAATTAAATTAGATTAAATCAAATTTAATTTTGATTTAAATTTCTAATTAAATTAGAAAATTGGGTTGACCCAAGTCCTAGTTGAACTAGGACTAGTTTTTCATTGCACTTGGCTTATCCAATAAGCCAATTGGACTTGATCCAATCAAACCCAAACCAAATCTAATTAAATTATATTTAATTAGACTTAATCTTTACCCTTTGGCTTAATCAAATTAAGCCAATTAGCAATCAAATTATTAATCGATCCTCCTGCAATACTTGCATAAGGTTAAACATCAATCATATTGATCATTTAACCCTAGAATGATTCTTAATCATTGATCAACCATCTGATCGGATCGTGAGCTCTAATGTGTGTGACCTCATAGGTCCGAACCTAAGCTAGTAGCATAGAAATAAATTTTTATACTAATCAAAGTATCCATCTAGTAATAGTATCCGATGGTCGGATAAGTCTAATGTATAGAACAACATCCTTAGAACCCATGCAGATATAGTTTCCATATAATTCATCTCCTTAACCAAAATGCTTGTAGGACACCTCAGAGTTCGACTGTCAACTCTAATCAGGTTGCCCACATTATATTTTAAAATACCAAATCCATCTGATGGATTACCCTTGCTAAGGTTTGCTATATTGAAATACAGTGATACATTCTTCTCCAACTCTTGAAGTGGTCAATTCTGTAAGTGCACCAACTGGCATCACCTCTCCCTGATACCAATTCATGTTCCATAATATCACTCGAATGCCAATCATCCTTGGCATCACAAGTTTCGATACCATGTTATGGAAGCTCCTGATCTTTAGCACGGACCTGAAGGAACCTATGACATTCTCTATGGGCAGCAAACCATCAATCTTCCACCTGAATCTATGATGGGGCACCTTCCTCCTTGGGCTTGAAGAAGATACCCCCCCTCTCTAGGACTTTTCAAGAACCTTAGGGCGGCAACTCTAGAGAGAAGAGAAGAAGAGAGAGTTGAGGAAGAAAAGATCTGTATTCCACAGCATTCATGAAACCATAATACAATCTATGTATTTATACATAGCCATTAAGCCCGATAAAAAAACTATCCGACTAACCCAATACATGAAAGTACTCACCGAGCCCATGTACACCCATGTCTTCCACGCTCTCATCCCCTGGATCTAGACCCACTCGTACATGAGTTAGCCCCCTTAAGATCTCTTGAATCGGGTCTTAAGACCCCTAGGATAAGTCTCTATCCTAGTCCAAATAGAACCCATGCATAACTCTGCCTGCACACTGAGTCGGCTCAATCTCATCACTAAGTCGGCTAACCTAAGACTGGATCAGTACAGTTTCAGACTGAGCCAGCTAAGTTTTTGTGCTGTGCTTGTAATTTCGAATGCGACCTTCTATCTGTCTTGTATTCTAAGACTTAGCCGATTCAATTTTGGATTGAGCCGTCTAACTTGCAGAAAGCTCCTTTTCTATAGTCTTCAATCTTTCGGCTTTGGTTCCTCACTCCACCTTCCTAGGTTTCCAAATCTCCAACCAAGCCTCTCAAGATCTCGAACACCCAGACCTCGAGCCCATGGAGGGCTATGCACCACCTCCATCCTAGGACACTCCTATCCTAGTCTCCACCTGTGGCCTTCCAAGGTTTGGGAACACCATAAATCCTCATAATCTCCACTTTGGTGCTCTCAAGTCTTGGCAAACCCTTGGCAATGCCTTCTTGCATAATTCTGCTATCCCTGTGCACCCTGATGCCCCTTGTGCAATCATCGCCTCTGCTAATTCTCTTCAGCTATTGTGCATCCTTGAGGCGCTTTGGGATGACCACCTCCACCACTGAAGATCTTGGCTTGCTCCTCTACACCATCCTAAAATTGTAGAATCCCTTCTACTTAGCAGTTGCATCACCTTTCTTGGACTTCCTAAGAGAACCCACGACATTTCTGTACCGATACTTGCTGCAAATCATGACATGGTCTCTTCAGAACTATGTTTGTCCATCTGCACATGCCGCTCCACCTGAAACTGTGCATCACCAATGTTGGTGCTAGGATATCGATCCTCTCACATCTCTCTACTATGAACTCATGTCAAATTTCTCTTCAATTGTGAAGCCACCTCTCCGGAGCTCCACCTATATTTGAAGTCCATCTGATGCTATAGAAGTCAACTCTATCATCGAGTCCTTCGAGGCCAACCACTCAACACTACACTACTGAGCCTGCTGTTGCACCTCAAACATCATTGCTGCCCCTTCGAACCCTCCACACTCCGTGAAATGCTTCAAAGCCATCTTGGATACCTCCACAATCCATGGGCACCTCCGAAATCTAAGAGCTCATCTAACTCTTCTGAATCTAGTGACTAAACCCTAAAAAATTCCACCCTAGTCCGTCACTTCTGCCCCCACACCGCCATCGCTTTTGTTGCATCCGAAGAACCATCCTCCACCTGAATCGCAACTCTCACAGGTGCCCTTGAAGAAGAAACCTGCTCCATGATACTTCTGGCTGCTTGATGCCCCTGACCCTCCTTGAGACCTCCTGGCTCTTCCTGAGATCTGCACCCAGTCTTCCTGAGATACCCCTGATATCATTTGCTGAGATACCTCCCTTGGCTGCTATACCATCGAGCTTCTCTCAACCCCATGTCTCTAGGAATGCGCTACTACAGCACTCCAGTGCTCCCAGCCATGTCTCTGCACCACTCTACAGCCTCTCAACCCTAACCTACTGAACCTCCATGGATCATCCATCTCCATCATCCCTAAGGCTTCACAAATCCATGCTTTGATCGAACTACTGAATGCACCCCCGACTACTTCCTTGTCTTTCTAACACCGAAGGATGAATAGCCGCTTTTTCAACCTTCCTTCGACCATTACCCCTTAGAAAATATCTCTTCAACAATCCCACACTGCCAATCTTACTAGAGAATCTTGATGCTCTCTACTGAGATACCTCCCTCGACTGCTGCATCGTCGAGCCTCTCTCAGTCCCATATCTTTAGAAAAATGCTATTGTAGCACTCCAGCACTCTCTTCCTATCACACAACCATCATACACCCCATCCTTTCCATCATGATCGATCAGCAAATCATGCCCCCAATCCTTCCATCTCGAAAAAATCTCTTCCCATTAATCCTCTCAACCTCCACCTTCAACCCGTTGCTCCAGATTGGCCAAACCATAGTAACAACAAAAATAGAGTTGAGACATACCATGGAATCTTTGTGCAAATTTTTGATTTTACCTTGTACGACTTCTCCTTCCCTTTTATGCACCATCAAGCTCTGATATCAAATATAAGCACACCAACCGGCATCACCTTTTCCTGATACCAATTGATGTTCCATAATATTGCTCGAATGCCAATCATCCTTGCCATCATAAGCCCCGATATCATGTTATGGAAGCCCTTGATCTTTAGCACAGACCTGAAAGAATCTGTGACATTCTCTATGGGTAGCAAACAACTAATCCTCCACCTGGATCTGTGATGGTGCACCTCCCACCTTAGGCTTGAGGGAGACGCCCCCCTCTCTAGGGCTTCTTCAAGAATCCTAGGGCGGCAACTCTAGAGAGAAGAGATGAAGAGAGAGTTGAGGGAGAAAAGATCTATATTTCACAGCATTCATGAAACCCTAATACAACCTATGTATTTATACATAGCCATTAGGCCCAATCAAAAAACTCTCTGGCTAACCCAATACTTGAAAACACTCACCGAGCCCACGTACATCCATGTCTCCCATGCTCTCATCCCCTAGATCTAGACCCGACCCATACATGAGTTAGCTCCCTTAAGATCTCTTGAACCAATCCTTAAGACCCCTCAGATATGAAGGAAAAAATTCTATTTCCCAGGTCAGGTTCGTTCAGATCTGATTGGATCAAGAGAAATATTTCAAAATTTTTTTCTCTTACATCCAAATCAGATCTGATTTTATCAATCTAATAAAATAAAATAAAATAAATTAAATCTAATTTAATTATACCTTGCTATGGATAATTCTATTATCCTATGATGATCTCGATGTTTGTCTGAGGGTTTGGATGTAGCCACGCAAGCACCTAACCTCTATTAGTATCCACTCGGACAGGATCTGGAGATGTTCTTCTTATCAATCTATCCTCCAAAAATAAGATCTAGATCTGATCTTGAAGGTCTTCAAAATAGCTTTTAAAGATCAGCTGTTGTCTCTTGTAGCAGTGCTACCTTTTTCCTTTTCTGTTGTCTTTCTCTTGCTCAAATTGCACCAAACTCATGCCCAAAAACTCTTGGATGTGGATAGGAGAGAGAGGACCCAAAGGTGGCATGGAGAGATAGGAAGAGAAGCCTTGTGGCATGGGCAAAGGGTAGAAACTCTTTCTTCTAGGTGCAGATAGGGTTTATATAGACCCTACTGCGCCATGCAGTGCCACATCATCCTAGCCAATCATGGCTTTTTGTGCAATCAGATCTAAATCTGATTGGTGGGATGACATCATCTAATTCAATCAGATTAGAGTCCCTCATAAACCTCTTTAGGTGGTTCCAAGACTGATCAAACAGTACTCTTTGGTGCCACCTAAGTTGAAATCATGAAGCAACCTAGAGTCCCATCTGTATGGGACTCCAGGCATGATCCTCATAAGGTGCACGCCTCCCTAGGCATGCACCCCCACCCTTTCTATCTTTTAGTAGGAGGACAAAGCCTCATGTTCTCTCCTATGGGTGCATGATACATGGGTAGATGTCTAAGTGTCAAAGGTCAATATTTGACCAAAGTTAAAAGACAAGATTTAGCAAGTGATAAAAAATGGAAGGTGTTGTCTTAAATTTATCTCATAAATTAAGATAATTCTTTTCTAACCTGGACAAGCTCCAATCAGACCAAATAAAGGTTCCTGAGTGAGTCCAAATATATTTGGCTCAATAGAGATATGCTTTAATGATTGTTGAAGGAGAACATTAGGCTTAATCATGTGCTAGCATGATTTTCTTGAACCTAATTAAATCATATTCAAAATAATTAAACTAGGTCAGTCTTGTTAGATATATGTGCCCTAGAAGCCAGAATTGGCTGACACTTGTAATACACTTCTAAGGGCAAAATTGTAATTTTAACTAATACCAATAAAATGGGTTATTTTTTATCACATATGTGTATTTAGTGTCTGTGATACATCCTTTGAGTTAATGGTAATGATAATTCATATTTTCAAGAGTTCAAAATTTAAGACATGAATAATCATTGTTAACTCATAAAATGCTTCCGACCATAGGATCATCACGAGGATGGTGATTGATCCAGAAGGTTGGTATACAATCACTTCTCTTTAGTAGATGAGTCTTAAATCTACGGTGTGGAGGCACCGGAGCGAGAGTATAGGTACTCGTTAGAGAACGAGGGCACTGAACGTGACCACCTCAAGTAGTCGTTAAGGAGTCTACCTTCTCATCAATGACTGACTCGATGCTGCAGTAGTGTGTCTGGTTCTTTGACCAGAGGTGCATCAGCAGTTCACCTTGAGGGTGTTATAGTTTGACTACACCATTACTCGGTCTCCTAGCTATTCGGAACCCTGAGGTGTATGTTGGCTATAGCATTTTCATTGTAGAAACTGGATGGCATCAAGATGGAATCTATCTACCTCGGTGGTAGAGGAGCAGCCCTATGATGATCATGAGAATCAAGTCCGAAAGTCCATAGCCATGGCAGCGTGAAATAATAGAAAGAGTTTCTATTTAGATTTTCACATCGGACTCAAATCGAATGATTACATCATATGATAGAGACTAGGGTTTGACGAGTTTACCTTAACCCTAATCTAATCGGGGCTCAAGATAGAAGGACTTAATCACACAAGTAGCTACACCAAGAGGTTCACATTCAGCTCTGATGGGTTGCCACCATATACTGCTAGGTGTCACTGGTGGATTTTGGGAGCAATTAGAATGATTTAGATGTTCGATCATTCTAGCTGTTCGAATCAGAAGAGTTCTGATCCATCGAAAGGAGTTTTGATGATGTCGATGATAGAGATCATGACATATCCCATTACCATATAGAATTGAACCTAACTAGGTCATACAAACAATGGTTTGAATCTGATGATCATCAATTAAATTGGTCCAGTTCAATTGATCAGAATGAGATTCAATTAGGTTCAAGGAAATCGTGCTAGCACTCGATTGAACCTAACGTTCTTCTTTTACTATCATAAATAAGTTGTCCTACCTGAGCCAAAGGAGTTTGTGCTCAATGACTGGAGGTTGTCTAAGTCAGAAAAGATTGTCTTATTTTGTAATACATTATCTGCCAATTTTGGTCACCTGCCATTTCTTGTTCTTTGACTTTGGTCAAAAGTCTACCTTTGACTGGTCAAATGTTGACCATTGATACTTTGACTTTTGACCACATGTCATGCACCTATTGGAGAGCTGGTGGGGGCTTGTCCCCCTACTAGAACATGGCAAGGAGAAGGGCGCATGCCACCCTAGGCGTGTGCCCAAGTTGGAGGCGCCTAGGAGTCCTTGTTGGACAAGGACTCCATCTCCTTTTTGGATTTCAATTAGAGTTCTCCTAAGAACCAACTTTGACTGGTCTTAGGCGCCCTCTAAGGAGGAATCCAGGGGACTCTATTCCCACCAATCAGATTTAGATCTGATTTCATAAAGAGTTATGATTGGTTGGGAAGAAGAGGAGTTGGATCACGCTTAGTCTATAAATAAGACCCTACGCCCAACCCAGATAGTGATTGGAAGTGATTGAAAGGAATCATAATTCCCCATGCCCCAATGCTAGCTCTCCCCCTCTTCCTCCATGCCAAACCACCTTCTCCCTCTCCTCTCCATGTCTAAAAGGAGTTTTGGATTTGTGGTTGGTTCAATCCAGATCAAAGAAAGGCGACTGAAAGCTAGAAGGCTGCACTGCTGCAAAGGACGACTGCTGATCTTCAAAAGGAGTTTTGAAGATCCTCCAGATCAGATCCAGATCTAATTTTTGGAGGCATGATAGAGAAGTAGAGGATCTCTAGATGCAACCTGAGTGGATATTGGTAGAGGCTAGGCACTTGCGTGGCTAGATCCAGAACCTTCCGCTGCATACAGGATCATCAACGGGTAATAGGATTACCCATATCAAGGTAAATTAAATTTGATTTAATTTATCTAGATTTTATTTAATTTTTAAAATAATAATAATTAGATCTAAAATATCTTAGTTCTGATCTAGATCAAAAAAAAAAAATTTTGAAATATATTTCTTGATCTGATCAGATCTGAACGAACCTGATCCAGAAAATCAGGATTCCCCTTCAACTGATATTAGAGCCAAGGTTCTAAAAATGTTTAGATTTGATTTTTAATTTATTTTAATTAGAAAATAAATGATTTTAGATGTCACATGAGATGTGATCAGATCTAAAATCAAAAAAATTAAAATTAAATGATTTGGATCTAAGATTAGGAAATATGCATGACTAGTTCTAAAATAGAATAGTTCTATAGAATAGTCTTGCATGTTTTTGATTTAATCTGATTAAATCATATTTTAGATCTATTTATTTACTATTTTTTAATATTATAATGGTTATAATGACATATAAAAATAATAAATAAAATTATTTAATTTTAAATATCATATGAGATATGACGATGCATGTCTAGACTAGTTGTAGAATAGTTCTACATAATTGTCTAGATTAGAATTTATTTTGATTAGATCAATTTAAATCTAATTTTTTAGATTATTATGAGATAATTTAGATCTAAAAATATGCATGATTCGATACATGAGATGTATGCAAAATTTTTCATGTTTAGATCTGATTTGTATATGAGATATATGATATAGATCTAAAACTGTTTTGTAGTATTGCATGTTCCTGATTAAGGCGTTCCTCTTGGCCATCCGGTTATAAGAATGAAGAAGGGTTTAAAGACCCTCTCTTCCCATTCGATGGGGTGTTCTTATGATGTGTAGGGGTGCTGCATGTTAGTCCTTAATCAAAAATCCAAAACTTACTTTCTGCAAAACCCTAGATCCTGAAACCCTAGGATTTATTGTGCATATTTTGTTTATGAATCCTACTTAATTAAAAATTAAGATTATGGAATATCAATTAGGTCTAAAATTAAGAATTTCAGATCTAAGACATATTCGTAATACTGGGTTCGGGCTTGGGTAGCTCAATTAGGTCTAAGCGGTTGATCAAATCGAATCAAGAGTTGGTTAGATGGGATCAACAATGCTTAAATTGATCGGCCTAATAGGATTAAGTCTGGGTCAAGATTGAGTTATGATCAAGCAAGACCTAATTAGGCTCAAAGGTTAGAGTCTGGATTGTAGGCTAACCCAATTGGTTCTGGCTCAATAATTTGATGTCTAAGGTAAGTTTGGCAGATTCGACCGAACTGATTTTTAATTGGAAAGCTACTCGACCTTGAATGCGTTCTTGTATCGAGTTAATGGCATATTCCCTTTCCATCGGTCTCACTTACTTGGCCATATCTGTGTCGATTCACAGTTCTGATTTGAGGTGGTCAATAATTCGAGCTAACCCATGCCACTAGGTTAGTCATAATTGTTATGACTATGACAAGTCTAGTTTAATGAGACCTGAATCAATTCTCCCTAAGAAAATATTAAGTCTGAGGTCTTCCACCATTGTAGATGTGCGGGCCCTTCCCGGGGTTGATTGTTCTCGGCTGGATACAGTGGCTCAGTTGCACCAAAAAGATGCAACCATGTCTATTAGACATTGGATGCTATGGGCTAGAGGATGAGTTGGGCTCAATATTCTGGATATGGTGAGAAACTCAATTAGGAACCCAGTCGATGCAAATGGTGGGTCTGACTTAACTAAGGAGTGGATCAATATTCTTGATACGGTGAGATTCATGAATTAGAGACCAAGTTTGGGTGCACCATGATTAGAGAATCATTGAATAAGAGTTGTTCACTCATTGGCTAACCCATCACCAATAACTGTTAGATGAGGTGATGAGTCAGTTGATGAGACCGCACCACCCACTAGAAATTATTAATTATGGAGATTTTCGCATCTCTACAGAGGGAGTGTAGGGATCCGAGAAAATAGTGGGAGCTAATTTGTTTAAAATAAAATCCCTAAACAAATTGGTCAAGTCAAAATTATAGTATCTAACTAGAATCTTTGACTCTCTATAGGAAAATGTCTGCGTCCAACCCATTGGCACGTATCCTGGACACACATAGACTGACTGAACCCAATTATATAGATTGGCTCAGGAACTACAAAATAGTTTTGGGTTCCGAGAAGTTAACCCATGTACTGGACCAGGAACCTTCCACCTTACTAGCCCGTCCATCTATTGAACAGAGAGCATCTCTGGAGAAATGGATAGACGAAGATAATAAGGCCAGATATTATATGTTGGGCTCGATGTCTGATGAGCTCCAGTGCCAACAAGAAGATATCGAGACTGCTCACCAAATGTTGGCTTATCTGCAGGAGATGTTTGGTGAACAGAGTCGCGTAGCCAAATATCAAGTCATGAAATGATTTTTTAAGGCTAAGATGCATGATGGACAGTCAGTCCAAGATCACTGTCTGACAATGATCAAGGACATGGAGGAGCTTGAGAAGCTCGATGTGAAGTTAGACTTGGACCTGCAGAATGATATTATTCTACAATCCTTGACTAATGCATATGGGCAACTCATCAAGAATTACCACATGCAAAAACTTCAAAATTTCTTGGCCGAATTAATGAATATGCCGATTACCGCTGAGCTTTCTATGAAAGATTCTAAAGGCTCAGTTCTTGCTATGAAATGGACTTCTTCCAAAAGAAAGTCTTATGGAAAGAAAAAGAAGTCTGCGAAAAAATAGAAGGTGGAAGGAGCAAAGAAGAAGAAGGCAGAACCAAAGAAAAGGGCCGATGTCAAAGGAAAGTATTTTCATTGCAACAGCGATGGCCATTGGAAGCGGAACTTCCCTAGTGAAGGGAAATCCTGATTTCTCGGTCCAGGTTCGTCCAGATCTGATCAGATCAAGAGATATATTTCAAAAATTTTTCCTCTTGATCCCAATCAGATCTTGATATGTTTCAGATCTGATTCTTATTATTTTAATAAAATAAAATTAAAAGATAAATTAAATCAAATTTAATTTACCTGATCTGGGTAATCCTATTACCCTATTGATGATCCTGTTTGCAGTGGAAGGTTCTGGATCTAGCCATGCAAGCGCCTGGCCTCTACTGGTATCCACTCGGGTTAGATCTGGAGATCCTCTTCTTCTCTATCACACCTCCAAAAATTAGATCTGGATCTGATCTGGAGGATCTTCAAAACTCTTTTGAAGATCTGCAGTCGTCCTTTTGCAGCAGCGCAGCCTTCTTGCTTTTGATCGCCTTTCCTTGATCTGAATCGCACCAACCTAAGTCCAAAACACCTTTTGGACGTGGAGAGCAAGGGGAGAAGAAGCTATGGCATGGAGAAGGAGGGGAGAGGCAGCCTTGGGGCGTGGGGTTTCTCAATTGAATTGCATTCACTTAAAATTAGGGTTGGGCGCAGGGTCTTATTTATAGACCTCTTGTGATCCAACTCCTCTTCCTCTCAACCAATCACAATCCTTTGTGAAATCAGATCTAAATCTGATTGGTGGGAATAGAGTCCCCTAGATTCCTCCTTAGAGGGCGCCTAAGACCAGTCAAAGTTGGTTCTTAGAAGAACTCTAATTGGAATCCAAAAAGGAGATGGAGTCCTTGTCCAACAAGGACTCCTAGGCGCCTCCAACTTGGGCACACGCCTAGGGTGGCGTGCGCCCTTCTCCTTGCTAGGTTCTGGCAGGGGACAGGCCCCCACCAGCTCTCCAATAGGTGCATGACATGTGGTCAAAAGTCAAAGGGTCAATGGTCAACGTTTGACCAGTCAAAGGTAGACTTTTGATCAAAGTCAAAGAACAAGAAAATGGTAGGTGACCAAAAATGGTAGGTAATGTCTTACAAAAATAAGACAACCTATTTCTGACTTGGACAACTCTTGTCAGACCATATGAAAGGCCTCTGTTTGAGCACAAACTCCTTTGGCTCAGACAGGACAACTTATTTATGATAGCAAAAGAAGAACGTTAGGTTCAATCGAGTGCTAGCACGATTTCCTTGAACCTAATTGAATCTCATTCAGAATCAATTTGAACTAGGGTCAGTTTAATTGATGATCATCTAGATTCAAACCCTTGTTTGTGTGACCCAGTTAGGTTCAGTTCTGTATGGTAATGGAATATGTCATGATCTCTATCATCGACATCATCGAAACTCCTTTCGATGGATCAGAACTCTTCTGATTCGAACAGCTAGAATGATCGATCATCTAAATCATTCTAATTGCTCCCAAAATCCACCAGTGACACCTAGCAGTATATGGTGGCAACCCATCAGAGCTGAAAATGCGAACCTCTTGGTGCAGCTACCTGTGTGATTCAAGTTCTTCTATCTTGAGCCCCGATCAGATTAGGGTTAAGGTGAACTCGTCAAACCCTAGTCTCTATCATATGATGTAATCATTCGATTCGAGTCCAATGTGAAAATCTAAATAGAAACTCTTTCTATTATTTCACTCTACCATGGCCATGGATTTCTGGACTTGATTCTCATGATCATCATAGGGCTACTCCTCTACCACCGAGGTAGATAGATTCCATCTTGATGCAATCCAGTTCCTACAATGAACATGTCATAGCCAACATACACCTCAGGGTTCCATATGGCTTAGGAGATCGAGTAATGGTGTAGTTAAACTATAACACCCTCAAGGTGAACTGTCGATGCACCTCAGGTCAAAGAATCAGACACACTACTGCAGCATCGAGTCAGTCATTGACGAGAAGGTAGACTTTCCCTAATGACTACTCGAGGTGGTCACGCTCAGTGCCCTCATTCTCTAACGAGTACCTGTACTCTCGCTCCGGTGTCTCCACACCGTAGACTCAAGACTCATCTACTAAAGAGAAGCGATTGTACACCAACCTTCCGGATCAATCACCATCCTCATGATGATCCTATGGTCAGGAGCATTTTATGAGTTAATAATGATTATTCATGTCTTAAATTTTCAACTCTTGAAAATATGAATTATCATTACCATTAACTCAAAGGATGTATCACAGACACTAAATACACATATGTGATAGAAAATAACCTATTTTATTGATTTTAGTCAAAATTACAATTTTGCCCCTAGAAGTGTATTACAAGTGTCAGCCAATTCTGGCTTCTAGGGCACATATATCTAACAATCTCCCACTTGTCCTAAAGCCAATTGGCTACAAGTCTAAGTCCCATCTTCTCAAGGTGGGCTTCGATCTTCTACTGGCCCAACGGCTTTATAAGTGGGTCTGCCACATTATTCTGCGGAGTCGACTCTCTTGACCTCGACGTAACCCTTCTCGAGGTAATCACGGATGAGGTGGTATCGCCGCTCAATGTGCTTGGATTTCTGGTGAGACCTCGGCTCCTTAGCAAGGGCTATGGCGCCATTGTTGTCGCAGTATAGAGGAATGGCATCTGATGGCATTACTCCGATTTCTACAGCAAACTTCTTATACCAGAATGCTTCCTTCGCAGCTTCTGATGCAGCAATATATTCTGCTTCCATGGTGGAATCTGCTATCACCGTTTGCTTGAAACTCTTCCAGCTGACAGCTCCACCATTGCACACAAACAGACTCCCAGATGTCGACTTTCGATCATCTATATCGGACATGAAATTTGAGTCTGTGTATCCCTGGACTTGGAGTTCTCCATTACCAAAGACCAGCATCATATCCTTAGTTCTTCTCAAGTACTTAAGGATACATTTCACAGAAGTCCAGTGTTCTTCACCTGGATTTGACTGATATCTGCTTGTGACACTCACAGCATGGGCTATATCAGGTCGTGTACATAGCATGGCATACATGAGGCTCCCTATTGCTAGAAGCATAAGGGATCTTGCTCATGTGTTCTATTTCCTCAGGTGTGCTGGGGCACATCTTCTTGGAAAGATGAATACCATGTCTGAAGGGTATTAAATCCCCTCTTAGAGTTTTCCATACTAAACCTCTTTAGTACTTTCTCTATGTACATCTTCTGTGAAAGTCCTAGCATCCTATTCGGTCTATCTCTATAGACCTTAATTCCTAGAATAAAGGATGCTTCACCTAGGTCTTTCATGGAGAATTTTTTGGACAACCACATCTTTAACTGATGTCAACATGGGAATATCATTCTCAATAAGGAGGATGTCATCTACGTACAATACGAGGAAGACAACAGCGCTCCCACTGACCTTTTGAAAACACATGGTTCCTCTTCATTTTTGATGAAACCAAACATTTTGATCACACATCATTGAAATGAGTATTTCCAGCTCCGAGATGCTTGCTTAAGTCCATATATGGACCTTTGCAGCTTGCAAACTTGTGATCATCATCACTGGATGTGAAACCTAAGGGCTTGTTCCATATAGATATCTTCCTCAAGATATCCATTTAAGAAATGCCATTTTTTCACATCCATTTGCCATATTTCATAATCGAAATAGGCTGCAACAGCAAGCAATGTGCGAATGATTTTAGCATAGCTACTGACGAAAAGGTATCCTTGATAGTCTAATGCCTTCGCGTTGACTATAACCTTTTGCCACCAATCTAGCCTTGAATGTCTCCACATTCCCATCTGCACCAATCTTTCTCTTGAAGATCCATTTACATCCAATAGGTACTATACCTTCTGGTGGATCTACCAAGGTCCAGACTTGGTTTGAGTGCATCGAGTCAATTTCTGACTGCATTGCCTCTAGCCATTTCTCGGAGTCGATATTTGATATCGCCTCGTTGTAGGTTTTGGGATCATCACCATGAGCACCATTACCTACGAGGAACATTTCCTCTACTGTCCTCTGAAAATCATACCTAAGTATCTTTCAGGGGGAGGGGAAAACTCTTTCCGATCTACGAGGTGGAGGAGGTAGTGTTCTTATTGGCTTTAACCTGATTTGGTTCCACTTGGTCCTTAGCTCGTTCTGCTTGTGAGACTTTCTCATCAAGCTTGATCTGCTTTCCAATGCCGCTATCTTGAATAAACTATTTTTCAAGAAAGATGGCATGTCGACTCACAATCACATTGTGGTCTTCTAGAATGTAGAAATAGTATATCCTAATGACTCTTTAGGATATCCTATGAATCGAGCTCTAAAGGACCTAAACTCTAACTTGTCCGCTTGTTGTCTTTTGACATGAGCCGGACAACCCCAAATTCTGAGATGACTCAGACTTGGTTTCTTACCGTGCCATATCTCATACGGTGTGGTAGGAACGGTTTTAGAGGGAACCCTATTCAGTAAATAGATTGAAGTTAACAATGAGTGTCCCCAAAGAAAATCAGGGAGGTCTGTGAAGCTCATCATGGATCGAACCATATCCAATAGAGTCTGGATTTCCTCCGTTCTGAAACCCCGTTGAGTTGAGGTGTTCCTGGTGGAGTCCATTGAGAGACTTATGCCATTTTTCCTTGAGATAGTCTAGGAAATTTTTGACTAAGGTATTCACCTCCTCGATCTGATCGAAAGAACCTTAATGGGTTTTTCCTGTTTGTTTTTCTACTTCATGTCTGAATTCTTTGAACTT
Organism: Cocos nucifera; assembly: GCA_006176705.1. NCBI lineage: Eukaryota > Viridiplantae > Streptophyta > Magnoliopsida > Arecales > Arecaceae > Cocos > Cocos nucifera. The sequence goes on from QRFJ01001721.1 coordinate 89,758, forward strand.
TTCAAAGGCTTCAGACTTGTGTCTCATAAGATACACATACCCATACCTAGACAGATCATCGGTAAAGGTAATGAAGTAGATAAAATTGCCTCTAGCCGACACATCAAATGGGCCGCACACATCTGTATGTACTAGGGCAAGGAGATCTGTGGCCCTCTCCCCATGTCCTACAAAAGGGAGTTTAGTCATTTTGCCTATGAAGATAGGATTCACAAGTTGGATATGACTCAAAAAGTCAATGGAACTCAATAGCCCAATTTTTCTCCAATTTGTTGAATCCTATCTTCTGCTATATGACCTAATCTCAGGTGCCATAGATATCTGTCATTTGGACTATCCCTAGGTCGTTTGGCATTCACATTTTGCTCGATAATTAGAACAGATACATCAATATGTAGCTGATAAAGATCATTAATAAGGAAACCATTTGCAATTTTATTTCTTTCATAAAGAATGTTACAATGGTCCTTAAGAAGGTGAATCACATAACCTTCTTGTGCTAAGCAATGAAACAGAAATCAAATTCCTGCTGGCTGCAGGCACATAATAACAGTCTTTTAAAAACTAAGTCTAAACCAGATGATAATCGAAGAGGGTATGTTCCCATGGCCACTGCAGCAATTCTTGCTCCATTTTCCAATGCGTAGGATCATGTCACCATCCCCTCAGCCTCCTGCTATCCTCAAGACCCTGCATAGAAGTGCATAGATGAGCACTAGAACCAGAGTCAAGCACCCAACTGGATGTAGAAGAAACCGTAAGGTTAGACTCAATAACGAGCATACCTCTAGAAGGATCTTTCCTTCTTATTCTTCAGGGTGGCCAGGTAAGTAGGGCAGTTTTCCGCTTCCAATGGCCGTCGCTGTTGCAATGGAAAACACTTTTTTTTGCCATCGGCCTTTTTCTTCGATTCTGCCTTCTTCTTCTTTGATCCTTCCACCTTTTGCTTTTTCACAGGACTTCTTTTTCTTTCCAATAAGACTTTCTTTTGGAAGAAGTCCGTTCCATAGCAAGAACTGAGCCTTTAGAAACCTTTTTATAGAAAGCTCAGCGGTAACCAGCATATTCATAACTTCGGCCAAGGAATTCTTGAAGTTTATGCATGTGGTAATTCATGATGAAATTGCCCATATGCATCAGTCAAGGATTGCAGAATGATATCATTCTGCAGGTCCAAGTCCAACTTCACACCGAGCTTCTCAAGCTCTTCCATGTCCTTGATCATTGTCAGACAGTGATCTTGGACTGACTGCCCATCACGCATCTTAGCCTTAAAAAGTCATTTTGTGACTTGATATTTGGCTGTGCGACTCTGTTCACCAAACATCTCCTGCAGGTGAGCCAACATTTGGCGAGCAGTCCTGATATCTTCATGTTGGCGCTGGAGCTCATCAGACATCGAGCCCAACATGTAATATCTGGCCTTATTATCTTCGTCAATCCATTTTTCCAGAGATGCTCTCTGTTCAACAGATGGACGGGCTGGTAATGTGGGAGGGTCCTGATCCAAAACATGGGTTAACTTCTCGGAATCCAAAATAATTTTGTAGTTCCTGAGCCAATCTTTATAATTGGGTCCAGTCAGTCTATGTGTGTCCAGGATACGTGCCAATGGGTTGGACGCAGACATTTTTCTGTAGAGAGTCAAAGATTCTAGTTAGATACTGTAATTTTGACTTGACCAATTTGTTTAGATTTGATTTTATTTTTAAATAAATTAGCTCCCACTATTTTCTCGGATCCCTACACTCCCTCTGTAGAGATGCAAAAATCTCCACGATTAATGATTTCTAGTGGGTGGTGCGGTCTCACCAACTGACTCATCACCTCACCTAACAGTTATTGGTGATGGGTTAGCCAATGAGTGAACAACTCTTGTTCAATGATTCTCTAATCATGGTGCACCCAAACTTGATCTCTAATTCATGAATCTCACCGTATCCGGAATATTGATCCACTCCTTAGTTAAGTCAGACCCACCATTTGCATAGACTGGGTTCCTAATTGAGTCTCTCACCGTATCCGAAATATTGAGCCCAACTCATCCTCCAGCCCATAGCATCCAATGCCTAATAGACATGGTTGCGTCTTCCCGGTGCAATTGAGCCACTGTATCCAGCCGAGAACAATCAACCCCGGGAAGGGCCCGCACATCTACAATGGTGGAAGACCTTAGACTTAATCTTTTCTTAGGGAGAATTTATTCAGGTTTAGATCTCATTTAAACTAGACTTGGCTTTAGTCATAACAATTATGACTAACCTAGTGGCATGGGTTAGGCTTGGATTATTGTAAGCCACCTCAGAATCAGAACTGTGAATCGAACAGATATGGCCAGATAAGTGAGACCGATGGAAGGGATATGCCATTAACTCGATAAGAACGCATTCAAGTCGAGTAGCTTTCAATTAAAAATCAGTCAGTTCGTCTAATCTGCCAAACTTACCTTAGACACCAAATTATTGAGTCAGAACCAATTGGGTTAGCCTACAATCCAGACTCTAACCTCTGAGCCTAATTAGGTCTTGCTTGATCGTGACTCGATCTTGACCCAGACTTAATCCTATTAGGCTGGTCAATTTAAGCATTGTTGATCCCATCTAACCAACTCTTGATTCGGTTTGATCAACCGCTTAGACCTAATTGAGCTACCCAAGCCCGAACCCAGTATTATGAATATGTCTTAGATCTGAAATTCTCAATTTTAGACCTAATTGATATTCCATAAACTTAATTCTTAATTAAGTTGGGTTCATAAACAAAATATGCACAATAAATCCTAGGATTTCAGGATCTAGGGTTTTGCAGAAAGTAAGTTTTGGATTTCTGATTAAGGACGAACACACAGCACCCCTACACGTCATAAGAACACCCCATCGAATGGGAAGAGAGGGCCTTTAAACCCTTCTTCGTTCTTATGACCGGACGGCCAAGAGGAACGCCTTAATCAGGAACATGTAAATCTACAAAACAATATAGATCTATATCATATATCTCATATATAAAGTTAGATCTAATCATGGCATATTTTGCATACATCTCATGTATCATAATCATGCATATTTTTCAGATCTAAATTATTCTCATAATAATCTAAAAAATTAGATTTAAATTGATCTAATCAAAAATAATTCTAATCTAGACAATTATGTAGAACTATTCTACAACTAGTCTAGTCATGCATCTAATCATATCTCATATGATATTTTAAAATTAAATAATTTTTATTTGCTGTTTTCAGAATGTTATTATAACACTTATAATATCAGAAAATAGTAAATAAGAAGATCTAAAATATGATTTAATCAGATTAAATCAAAAATATGCAAAACTATTCTATAGAACTATTCTATTCTAGAACTAGTCATGCATATCTTCTAATCTTAGATCCAAATTATTTAATTTTAATTTTTTCTAATTTCAGATCTGATCACATCTCATGTGACATCTAAAATCAATTATTTTTAATTAAAATAAATTAAAATTAGATCTAAATAATTTAGAACCATGGCTCTGATACCAGTTGAAGGGAAATCCTGATTTCCCGGTCTAGGTTCGTCCAGATCTGATCAGATCAAGAGATATATTTCAAAAATTTTCTCTTGATCTCAATCAGATCTTGATATGTTTCAGATCTGATTCTTTATTATTTTTATAAAATAAAATTAAAGATAAATTAAATCAAATTTAATTTACCTGATCTGGGTAATCCTATTACCCTGTTGATGATCCTGTTTGCAGCGGAAGGTTCTGGATCTTAGCCACGCAAGCGCCTGGCCTCTACCGGTATCCACTCAGGTTGGATCTAGAGATCCTCTTCTTCTCTATCACCTCAAAAATTAGATCTGGATCTGATCTGGAGGATCTTCAAAACTCTTTTGAAGATCTGCAGTCGTCCTTTTGCAGCAGCGCAGCCTTCTTGCTTTTGATCGCCTTTCCTTGATCTGAGATCGCACCAACCTAAGTCCAAAACTCTTTGGACGTGGAGAGCAAGGGGAGAAGAGAGTATGGCATGGAGAAGGAGGGGAGAAGGCAGCCTTGGGTGTGGGGTATTCTCAATTGAATTGCATTCACTAGAATTAGGGTTGGGCGCAGGGTCTTATTTATAGACCTTTGTGATCCAACTCCTCTTCCTCTCAACCAATCACAACCCTTTGTGAAATCAGATCTAAATCTGATTGGTGGAATAGAGTCCCCTGGATTCCTCCTTAGAGGGCGCCTAAGACCAGTCAAAGTTGTTCTTAGAAGAACTCTAATTGGAATCCAAAAAGGAGATGGAGTCCTTGTCCAACAAGGACTCCTAGGCGCCTCCAACTTGGGCACATGCCTAGGGTGGCGTGCGCCCTTCTCCTTGCCAGGTTCTGGCAGGGGGACAGGCCCCCACCAGCTCTCCAATAGGTGCATGACATGTGGTCAAAAGTCAAAGTGTCAATGGTCAATGTTTGACCAGTCAAAGGTAGACTTTTGACCAAAGTCAAAGAACAAGAAATGGCAGGTGACCAAAAATGGCAGATAATGTCTTACAAATAAGACAACCTATTCTAACTTGGACAACCTCCTGTCAGACCATATGAAGGCCTTTGGCTCAGATAGGATAACTTATTTATGATAGCAAAAGAAGAATGTTAGGTTCAATCGAGTGCTAGCACGATTTCCTTGAACCTAATTGAATCTCATTCAGATCAATTGAACTAGATCAGTTCAATTGATGATCACCAGATTCAAACCCTTGTTTGTGTGACCCAGTTAGGTTTAGTTCTGTATGGTAATGGGATATGTCATGATCTCTATCATCGACATCATCGAAACTCCTTTCGATGGATCAGAACTCTTCTGATTCGAACAGCTAGAATGATCGATCATCTAAATCATTCTAATTGCTCCAAATCCACAGTGACACCTAGCAGTATATGGTGGCAACCCATCAGAGCTGAATGCGAACCTCTTGGTGCAGCTACCT
>QRFJ01001721.1:95453-156919 GCA_006176705.1 Cocos nucifera
GCGAGAGATCTATTGACATGTTCATTGTAGGAATGGATTGCATCAAGATGGAATCTATCTACCTCGGTGGTAGAGAGAGCCCTATGATGATCATGAGGAATCAAGTCAAATGCCATGGCCATGAGAGTGAAATAATAGAAAGAGTTTCTATTTAGATTTTCACATTGGACTCGAATCGAATGATTACATCATATGACAGAGACTAGGGTTTGACGTTCACTTAACCCTAATCTGATCGGGCTCAAGATAGAAGAACTGATACACTATGATGAGACGTTCTCTCCTAATGCAATGCTTAATCCATTTGGATAATACTTGCGATAGCTATCTATCTGGACTATGAGATCTGGCAGATGGATGCGAAGATAGCTTTTCTGAATGGTGAGTTGACTGATGAGGTGTACATGATACAACCTAAGAGATTCACGTCCATAGATGAGTCCAAGATGTATAGGCTTTAGAGATCATTTATGGACTAAAGCAGGCATCTCAGAGTTCGAACATGCATTTTGATAAAGTGATCAAAATGTATGGCTTCGTTAAGAACGGAGAAGAACCCTACATTTATAAATGGGCAAATGATCCAATAGTAGTATTTCTTATCTTGTACGTGAATGACATTCTCTTAATTAGAAATAACATCCCTATATTGTAGGAAATAAAAGTTTGATTGTTATCACAATTCTCCATGAAAGACTTGGATGAAGCATCTTACATCTTAGGGATAAAGATCTATAGGGATAGATCTAAAAGGATGCTTGGGTTATCCCAGTCTACATACATAGATACTGTGCTGAAGAGGTTCAGCATGAAGAATTCCGAAAAGGGCTATCTCCTGATAGGCCATGAAATTTCTCTTTCTAAGAAGAATTATCCAACAACTCCTGAAGAGAGAAAGCATATGAGTAGAGTCCCATATGCTTCGACTGTGGGATCTGTCATATATGCCATGACATGTACGAGACCAGACGTGGCATACTCACTAGAAGTAGTGAGTAGATATCAGTCTGATCCTAGAGAAAATCACTAGAAAGTGGTTAAAACCATTCTTAAGTATTTGAAAATACTAAGAACCAATGGTTGGTTTATGGTCAGTCAAATCTGAAACTTATAGGGTTTACAGACTCCAGATTTTAATCTAACTATGATGACGGTAGAAGTATGTCAGGATATATCTTTACTCTAAATGGTAGAGTTATCTACTGAAAGAGTTTCAAGCAGCATACTATGGCAGACTCTATTTATGAAGTAGAGTACATCACAGCATCAGATGCCATGAAGAAAGCTGTATGGCTGAGGAAGTTTATCACCAAGCTCAGATTAGCATCCTTCCTTGATGGTCTGGTCCTGCTCTAGTGTGATAGCATTGGTGCCATTACTTAGATGAAAGAATCGAAGGCACACCAGCAAACAAAGCACAGTCTATGTTGCTTCCACCTGATCTGGGAGATCGTGGATAGAGGTGACGTCCACCTTCAGAAGATCGATAGAACGAAGGACCCGATCGATCCCTTCACTAAAGCTTTGGTGATAAAGGAGTTCGACAACCACAAGTCGAAGATAGGTATTAGATAATATGTCGAGTGGCTTTTAAACAAGTGGGAGTTATTGGAAAATGTGTTCCAAAGCCAATCATCAGCTTGTTGATGGTTGAGCTATATTGTATCTGTAATTGATTCATTAATAAATAAAATATATTTTTGGCATTTTTCATCATAAAGTATTCATCTTCTAATGAACTCCATTATTGTGATGAAGTTCTTAGGACTATTTAGCTTCGATAAAGAGAGGATTTATTGATTAGTCTTTAAATTTGTTCACGACTAAATGATAGGCTGTTAATTAGGACGACAACATCTATCGAGCATAGGTCGCTGTATGCCATATGAGTTGATTATCCTCTTAATGAAGGAGTATGAAGATACTGGTATGACATACAGATGAGATGTATGGGTACATCATTATTGAACGTGATCAACTCCAGAGCATTCTGCTATCAAGAATGTCTCTGATAGGATATAGGTATAAGTGTCCCTTAGACCCGAGATCACCTCAGTGGCCTGCAAGCAACTCACTGTGCTTTGGTACTGGACTAACTAAATTTTTAATTCAATAATGGAAGGCTTCTGGGCATAATCAAGTACTTGCAAAGTCAGAGTGTAATCAAGATGGAATTGACCACTCCAAGAGTTGAAGAAGAATGTATCACTATATTTCAATATAGCAAAACCTTAGCTACGATAATCCATCAGATAGATTTGGTATTTTGAAATACAATGTGGACAATCTGATCAGAGTTGACAGTTAAACTTTCAAGTGTCCTACGAGCATTTTGGTCATGAAAATGAATTATATTTAAACTATATCCTCATGGGTTCTAAGGATGTTGTTCTACACATTTGACCTATCCGACCGTCGGATACCATTGCTAGATGGTTACTTCGATTGGTATAAAAATTTATTTCTATACTATTGACTTAGGTTTCGATCAATGTAGTCACACACATTAGAGCTCATGATCCAATTGAATAGTTGATCAATGATTAAGAATCATTCTAGGACTAAACGATCAATACGATTGATGTTTAACCTAGCATAAGTAGTGTAGGATGATTGATTAGCAATTTAATTGCTAATTAGCTTAATTTGATTAAGCTAAAGGATTGAGATTAAGTCTAATTAAATATAATTTAATTATATTTAGTTTGGGCTTGATTGGATCAAGTCTAATTGGCTTATTGGATAAGCCAAGTACAAGAAAAAACTAGTCCTAGTTCAACTAGGACTTGGGCCAACCCATTTTTCTAATTTGATTAAAAAATTAAATAAAAATTAAATCTAATTTAATGAACCTAATTTAATTTGGTTGACTTGATTTTGATTTAATTGAAGGAACCAGATCTAGGGTTTCACAAGTAGATCTTGAAACTTTTTTAAGATCTTATAGTGGAAGACTTAAATAAATCTAAAATTTATTTAAATAATTATGTAAATACCTAGATCTTAGATCTATTATACGATTAAGATATGATATTAAATAAGAAATAAAAATTAAATAAGAAAGAATAAAGGTTAATCAAATCAACCTAGATCTACACTACATCAAACGCAGGTATGAAGTTTGTAAATCAGATCTGTTATCTGAGCAAGTTTAAACATTCTAACTTGCTAATCCAGGATTGAGGATAAAGTCATGAGCTACACACACATCTGACCTCTAGGAGTCATCCACACGAGCTTACGATCTCTGATCTGAAATCTGATGCAGGAAATCAGCACGGCATGCTAGTACTGTGTTGATCCTTCTTCGACTGTCGATCCGATGCTCTCTTCTTCAAAATTTAGACTCTCCAAAATATAAGAAGGAAGATGAGAGTTTGCTGATCTGAGACTCTCTTAAAAAATCTCGAACGAAAGGAGGAGAGATTGAAAATGAAACAGCCCTAGAAGAAGACCCTCTTCTTCTTCTCTTTTCTCTCACCTAGACACCTAGTTTGGTGCCTATGGAACACCCACATCCAAGGACCCTATTCCTTTGATTTTTGAACACCCCAAATCTATCCCAAAGCTCCATATTTTATGAAAAAATTAAAACAAAATTCATCCAATAAATAGGGAAAAAGAAGAGTCTAAGTTAGGTCAAATTCCTAGACTTGGAATATCCAAACATGAAAAGTTGTTGGGGCGCGCAACTCTTGGGCACCTCCTCCATAATTTTTGGTGCACAAAAAAGGAGATTATTTTCATAGAATAAGAGAAGAATTAATTAAAAGAGGGGGCGATACTCAAGAAAAGATATTTTGGTCAACAAAAATTCTATCTCATAGAATCCTAAGTAAAACCAATTCCTCCTTTGACTTGGTCTTCCACCTAACTTTCAAATATGACTTGGAGAAGAGAGGAAGCATGAAAATCAGGAAGAAAGAGATTTTCTATGAAAAATATCTAAAAAATAGGTATGGAGGGCATTGGGACCAAGGTGGCACAAGGAGATAGGGAGTCCTAGTTAGACTAGGACTCCTATTTTGACTTGGTCAAACACGATCTTTTAACCAAATAAAATCAAGATTAAACCAACCCAATTAAATAAAGCCCTAACCCATTTAAGAATGCCATTAAATTAGATTAAATTAGATTTAATTATAATTTATTTTCTAATTGAATTAGAAAATTGGGTTAATCCGAGTCCTAGTTAGACTAGGACTAGTTCTTCCTTGCACTTGACTTATCCAATAAACCAATTGAACTTGATCCAATCAAGTCCAAACTAAATCTAATTAAATTATATTTAATTAGAGTTAATCTCAGCCTATTGGCTTAATCAAATTAAGTCAATTAGTAATTTAATTACTAATCGATCCTCCTACAATACTTGCACTAGATTAAACACCAATCGTATTGATTGTTTAACCCTAGAATGATTCTTAATCGTTGATCAACCATCCGATCAGATTGTAAGCTCTAATGTGTGTGACCTCATAAGTCTGAACCTAAGCTGATAGCATAAAAATAAATTTTTGTACCAATCGAAGTGACCATCTAGCAATGATATCTGATGGTCGGATAGGTCGAAGGTGTAGAACACCATCCTTAGAACCTATGCTGATATAGTTTCCATATAATTCATCCCCTTGACCACAATGCTCATAGGACACATTAGAATTCAACCGTCAACTCTAATTAGATTGTCCACATTGTATTTCAAAATACCAAATCCATCTGATGGATTATCCTGGCCATGGTTTTGCTATATTGAAATACAGTAATACATTCTTCTCCAACTCTTGGAGTGGTCAATTCCATCTTGATCACACTCCAACTTCGCAAGTACTTGACTGTGCCCAGAAGCCTTTCATTGTTGAATTAGAAATTTAGTTAGTCCAATACCAAAGCATAGTGAGTTTCTTGCAAGTCACTGAGGTGATCTCAGATCTAAGAATATTTATACCTATATCCAATCAGAGATATTCTCGACATCGAAATGCTCTGGAGTTGGTCATGTTCAATGATGATGTACCCATACATCTCATCCGTATGCCATACCAATGTCTCCACACATCTTGGTTTAAGAGGACAACCAACCTATATGGCATATAGCGACCTATACTTGATAGATGCTGTCGTCCTAATTAACAACCTATCATTTGGTCATGAACAAATTTGACTAATCGATAAATATTTTTTTTATCAAAACTAAATAGTCCTAAGGACTTTATCACAATAATGGAGTTTATTAAAAAATGTAAACTTATGGTGAAAAAAGATGTCAAAATATTTTTTATTAATTAAAAAATTAATTACAATATCTCAACCATCAATAGACTAACGATTGGCTTTAGGACATAATTTTCAATAACTTCCACTTTTCCTAAAGCCACTTGGCACGGTATCTAATACCCATCTTCGACTTATGGTTGTCGAACTTCTTGATTGCCAGGGCTTTAGTGAAGGGGTTGCTAGGTTCTTCTTTCTGTCGATCTTTTGAATGTCGATGTCACCCTGATCCACGATCTCACAGACCAAATGGAAGTAGCACAGAATGTGCTTTGTTCACTGGTGTGCTTTTGATTTCTTTGCTTGAGCTGTGACGCCAGTGCTGTCGTAGTAGAGCAGGACTGGACCATCAATGGAGGGTGCTACTCCAAGCTTGGTGATGAACTTTCTCAGCCACACAACTTTTTTTACTGCATCTGATGCTGCCATGTACTCTACTTTGCAAATAAAGTTAGCCACTGTATGCTGCTTAGAACTTTTCCAGTAGATGGCTCCACCATTTAGAGTAAAATTATATCCTGATACACTTTTACTATCATCATGATTAGATTGAAAGCTAGAGTCTGTAAATCCCACAAGTTTTAGATCTAACTCACCATAAATCAACCATTGGTTCTTAGTATTTTTCAAATACTTAAGGATGGTTTTAACCACCTTTCAGTGATTTTCTTTAGGATCACACTAGTATCTACTCACTACTCCTAGTGAGTATGCCACATTTGGTCTCGTACATGTTATTGCATACATAATAGATCCCACTACTGAAGCATATAGAATTCTACTCATACTCTCTCTCTCTTCAGGAGTTGTCGGATAATCCTTCTTAGAGAGAAAAATTTCATGGCCTATCGGAAGATAGCCCTTTTTGGAATTCTCCATGCTGATCCTCTTCAGCATAATTTCTATATACGTGGATTGGGATATACCAAGCATCCTTTTAGATCTATTCCTATAGATCTTCATCCCTAGGATGTAGGATGCTTCACCTAAGTCCTTCATGGAGAACTATGATGATAATCAGACTTTTATTCCTTGTAGTGCGGAGATGTTATTTTTGATTAAGAGAATATCATCCACGTACAAAATAAGGAATATCATTGCTGGACCATTTGCCCATTTGTAAATGTAGGGTTCTTCTCCATTCTTAATGAAGCCAAATATTTTGATTCACTTTATCAAAATGCATATTCCAACTTTGAGATGCCTACTTTAATCCATAAATAGATCTCTAAAGCTTGCACACCTTGGACTCATCTATGGATGTGAACCCTTCAGGTTGTATCATATACACCTCTTGGATCAGCTCTCGAATTAGGAAAGCTATCTTCACATCCATCTGTCGGATCTTATAGTTCAGATGGGCAGTAATGGCAAGCATGATCCGAATGGACTTGAGCATTGCCATAGGAGAGAACGTCCCATCATAGTCAATACCATAATGTTGATGATATCCCTTGGCAACCAGATGAGCTTTATAGGTCTCCACCTTTCCATCTACGCCCCTCTTCCTTTTGAAGACCCATTTACACCCAATGAATTTAATCCCTTCAGGTGGGTCAACTAATGTCCATACATCATTGACCTTTATGAAATTCATTTCGGATCTCATAGCTTTTAGCCATTTCTCAGAGTCGGATCTCTACATCACATCCATATAAGTGATCGGGTCCTCATCGTTCTCACCGAGTTCGATGGAATCACCATCCTGGACCAAGAATCCATAGTATCTATCCGAATTATGGGGTACTCTATCGGATCGCCTTAATAGTGTGGGTTCACTAGGCTTCGAATCTGATACGATCAAATCTGACTTAGGTTTAACATTCTGTGTCAGACTTTCTACCTATTGAACTTCATCAAGTTCAATCTTAGAGGCAAGTTCCTTCATCAATGAACTCCTTTTCCAAAAAGATTGCTTTAAGGCTAACGAATACCTTTTGTTCATCAGCATGGTAGAAATAGTATCCTTTAATCTCTTTTGGGTATCCTATGAATATATACTTATCAGACCTAGGTCCAAGTTTGTCTGTAACTAACCGTTTGACATAAGCCAAACACCTCCAAACTCTAAGGTGTGAAAGTGCTGGCTTACGTCCTGTCCATATCTCATATGGGATTTTAACTACAGACTTACTTAGAATCCTATTTAATAAATAACAAGCTGATTCGAGTACATATCCCTAGAAGGATATCGACAAGCTGGCAAATCCAATCATGGATTGGACCATGTCTAGAAGAGTCTGATTTCTTCATTCAGACACACCATTATGCTGTGGTATTCCAGGAGGAGTTCATTAAGAGAAAATTTCATTCTCTCCTAGATATGTGAGAAACTCATCAGAAAGGTATTCTCCTCCTCCGTCAGATCGAAGAGTTTTAATACTCTTTTCAATTTATTTTTTTATTTTACTTCAGAATTGTTTGAATATTTTAAAAGAATCCGACTTATGTTTCATCAGATAGATATATCCATATCTGAATAGATCATCTATGAAAGTGATGAAGTAGATATATCTGGCACTTGTGCTCATTGGTCCACATACATTAGTATGTACTAGACCTAAGAGCTCTTTGGCTCTCTCACCTTTTCCAGTAAAAGGTGACTTGGTCATTTTACCAAGAAGAGAGGACTCATAGATTGGAAGTGATTCACAATCATTAACTTCGAGGATTCCCTCCTGAGTCAACCTATTTATCCTGTTCTTATTTATATGACTTAGCCTAAAGTGCCATAAGTAGATATCTGATACATTATCTAATCTAGGGTGCTTGCTAGTAGAATAGAGTACATTAATAGGTTGTGATAACATATATACACCATTGTTCAATTATCTACAGAAAGCAGTAATACCATTCATAATGACATTATAAACTCATTTCTTTATTGAAATTTCATAATTGTTCATGGCCAAAAGGCCTATAGAAATGATATTTAAAAAAAAACTAGGACAAAAATGACAATCACTAAGAACAAGGACATGAGATTCAAATATAAGTTTCAAAATTCCTAAAGCTAGAACTAAAACTGATCTTCCATCTCCAACATTCAAAAATCTCTTGCCTTGCTCGAATCTTCTACTGACCTGCAACCCCTACAATAAATTGCAAATATGATAAGGGCTACTGATATCCAATACCCGTAGTAATTCTAAATAGAAAATTGAAGATTATATATAATACTCCCACAAACTCTTCTTCTCTTCTGATGAATCAGGGGGCATGTCTAGGAAGTTCTCTTTGGTGCCCACTTGCAAAAGCATCGCTGACTTTATCGGGCTGTCTTGGGTCTGATATAGTGTGAAGGGAAATCCTGATTTCCCGGTCCAGGTTCGTTCAGATCTGATCAGATCAAGAGATATATTTCAAAAATTTTTCTCTTGATCCCAATCAGATCTTGATATGTTTCAGATCTGATTCTTATTATTTTAATAAAATAAAATAAAATAAGATAAATTAAATCAAATTTAATTTACCTGATTTGGGTAATCCTATTACCCTGTTGATGATCCTGTTTGCAGCGGAAGGTTCTGGATCTTAGCCACGCAAGCGCCTGGCCTCTACCGGTATCCACTCAGGTTGGATCTGGAGATCCTCTTCTTCTCTATCACTCCTCCAAAAATTAGATCTGGATCTGATCTGGAGGATCTTCAAAACTCTTTTGAAGATGAGCAGTCGTCCTTTGCAGCAGCGCAGCCTTCTTATTTTTAATCACCTTTCTTTGATCTGAATCGCACCAACCAAGGTCCAAAAACTCCTTTTGGATGTGGAGAGCAAGGGGAGAAGAGACTATGGCATGGAGAAGGAGGGGAGAGGCAGCCTTGGGGCATGGGGAAACTATGATCTCATCATATCTCAATTAATCTGAGTTGGGTACAGGGTCTTATTTATAGACTAGCTGTGATCCAACTCCTCTTCTTCCCAACCAATCACAATCCTTTGTGAAATCAGAACTAAATCTGATTGGTGGCAATAGAGTCCCCTGGATTCCTCCTTAGAGGGCACCTAAGACCAGTCAAAGTTGGTTCTTAGAAGAACTCTAATTGGAATCCAAAAAGGAGATGGAGTCCTTGTCCAACAAGGACTCCTAGGCGCCTCCAACTTGGGCACACGCCTAGGGTGGCGTGCGCCCTTCTCCTTGCCAGGTTCTGGCAGGGGGACAGGCCCCCACCAGCTCTCCAATAGGTGCATGACATGTGGTCAAAAGTCAAAGTGTCAATGGTCAACGTTTGACCAGTCAAAGGTAGACTTTTGACCAAAGTCAAAGAACAAGAAATGGCAGGTGACCAAAAATGGCAGGTAATGTCTTACAAATAAGACAACCTTTTCTGACTTGGACAACCTCCAGTCAGACCATATGAAGGCCTCTGATTGAGCACAAACTCCTTTGGCTCAGACAGGACAACTTATTTATGATAGCAAAAGAAGAACGTTAGGTTCAATCGAGTGCTAGCACGATTTCCTTGAACCTAATTGAATCTCATTCAGATCAATTGAACTAGATCAGTTCAATTGATGATCACCAGATTCAAACCCTTGTTTGTGTGACCCAGTTAGGTTCAGTTCTGTATGGTAATGGGATATGTCATGATCTCTATCATCGACATCATCGAAACTCCTTTCGATGGATCAGAACTCTTCTGATTCGAACAGCTAGAATGATCGATCATCTAAATCATTCTAATTGCTCCCAAAATCCACCAGTGACACCTAGCAGTATATGGTGGCAACCCATCAGAGCTGAATGCGAACCTCTTGGTGCAGCTACCTGTGTGATTAAGTTCTTCTATCTTGAGCCCCGATCAGATTAGGGTTAAGGTGAACTCGTCAAACCCTAGTCTCTGTCATATGATGTAATCATTCGATTCGAGTCCAATGTGAAAATCTAAATAGAAACTCTTTCTATTATTTCACTCTACCATGGCCATGGGATTTCTGGACTTGATTCTCATGATCATCATAGGGCTGCTCCTCTACCACCGAGGTAGATAGATTCCATCTTGATGCAATCCAGTTCCTACAATGAACATGTCTATAGCCAACATACACCTCAGGGTTCCATATGGCTAGGAGACCGAGTAATGGTGTAGTCAAACTATAACACCCTCAAGGTGAACTGCCGATGCATCTCAGGTCAAAGAACCAGACACACTACTGCAGCATCGAGTCAGTCATTGACGAGAAGGTAGACTCCCTAATGACTACTCGAGGTGGTCACGCTCAGTGCCCTCGTTCTCTAACGAGTACCTGTACTCTCGCTCCGGTGTCTCCACACCGTAGACTCAAGACTCATCTACTAAAGAGAAGCGATTGTACACCAACCTTCCGGATCAATCACCATCCTCGTGATGATCCTATGGTCGGGAGCATTTTATGAGTTAATAATGATTATTCATGTCTTAAATTTTCAACTCTTGAAAATATGAATTATCATTACCATTAACTCAAAGGATGTATCACAGACACTAAATACACATATGTGATAGAAAATAACCCATTTTATTGATTTTAGTCAAAATTATAATTTTGCCCCTAGAAGTGTATTACAAGTGTCAGCCAATTCTGGCTTCTAGGGCACATATATCTAACAATCTCCCACTTGTCCTAAAGCCAATTGGCTACAAGTCTAAGTCCCATCTTCTCAAGGTGGGCTTCGATCTTCTACTGGCCCAACGGCTTTGTAAGTGGGTCTGCCACATTATCTGCGGAGTTGACTCTCTTGACCTCGACGTAACCCTTTTTGAGGTAATCGTGGATGGGGTGGTATCACCGTTTGCTTGGAACTCTTCCAGCACAAACAGTCTGCCAGATGTCGACTTTCGATCATCTATATCGGACATGAAATCCGAGTCTGTGTATCCCTGGACTTGGAGTTCTCCGTTACCAAAGACCAACATCATATCCTTAGTTCTTCTCAAGTACTTAAGGATACATTTCACAGAAGTCCAGTGTTCTTCACCTGGATTTGACTGATATCTGCTTGTGACACTCACAGCATGGGCTATATCAGGTCGTGTACATAGCATGGCATACATGAGGCTCCCTATTGCAGAAGCATAAGGGATCTTGCTCATGCGTTCTATTTCCTCAGGTGTGCTGGGGCACATCTTCTTGGAAAGATGAATACCATGTCTGAAGGGTATTAATCCCCTCTTAGAGTTTTCCATACTAAACCTCTTTAGTACTTCCTCTATGTACATCTTCTGTGAAAGTCCTAGCATCCTATTCGGTCTATCCCTATAGACCTTAATTCCTAGAATAAAGGATGCTTCACCTAGGTCTTTCATGGAGAATTCCTTGGACAACCACATCTTGACTGATGTCAACATGGGAATATCATTCCCAATAAGGAGGATGTCATCCACGTACAATATGAGGAAGACAACAGCGCTCCCACTGACCCTTTTGAAAACACATGGTTCCTCTTCATTTTTGATGAAACCAAACTTTTTGATCACATCATTGAAACGAGTGTTCCAGCTCCGAGATGCTTGCTTAAGTCCATATATGGACCTTTGCAGCTTGCAAACCTTGTGATCAGTATCACTGGATGTGAAACCTAGCGGCTGTTCCATATAGATATCTTCCTCAAGATATCCATTTAAGAATGCCGTTTTCACGTCCATTTGCCATATTTCATAATCGAAATAGGCTGCAACAGCAAGCAATGTGCGGATGGATTTTAGCATAGCTACTGGGGAAAAGGTATCCTGATAGTCAATGCCTTCGCGTTGACTATAACCTTTTGCCACCAAGTCTAGCCTTGAATGTCTCCACATTCCCATCTGCACCAATCTTTCTCTTGAAGATCCATTTACACCCAATAGGTACTATACCTTCTGGTGGATCTACCAAGGTCCAGACTTGGTTTGAGTGCATCGAGTCAATTTCTGACTTGCATTGCCTCTAGCCATTTCTCGGAGTCGATATCTGATATCGCCTCGTTGTAGGTTTTGGGATCATCACCATGAGCACCATTACCTATGAGGAACATTTCCTCTACATCCTCTGAAATAATACCTAAGTATCTTTCAGGGGGACGGGAAACTCTTTCCGATCTACGAGGTGGAGGAGGTAGTGTTCTTATTGGCTCAACCTGATTTGGTTCCACTTGGTCCTTAGCTCGTTCTGCTTGTGAGACTTTCTCATCAAGCTTAATCTGCTTTCCAATGCCGCTATCTTGAATAAACTATTTTTCAAGAAATATGGCATGTCGACTCACAATCACATTGTGGTCTTCTGGAATGTAGAAATAGTATCCTAATGACTCTTTAGGATATCCTATGAATCGAGCTCTGAAGGACCTAAACTCTAACTTGTCCGCTTGTTGTCTTTTGACATGAGCCGGACAACCCCAAATTCTGAGATGACTCAGACTTGGTTTCTTACCGTGCCATATCTCATACGGTGTGGTAGGAACGGTTTTAGAGGGAACCCTATTCAGTAGATAGATTGAAGTTAACAATGAAGTGTCCCCAAAGAAAATCAGGGAGGTCTGTGAAGCTCATCATGGATCGAACCATATCCAATAGAGTCCGATTTCTCCATTCTGAAACCCCGTTGAGTTGAGGTGTTCCTGGTGGAGTCCATTGAGAGACTATGCCATTTTCCTTAAGATAGTCTAGGAATTTTCGGCTAAGGTATTCACCTCCTCGATCTGATCGAAGAACCTTAATGGGTTTTCCAGTTTGTTTTTCTACTTCATGTCTGAATTCTTTGAACTTTTCAAAAGGCTTCAGACTTGTGTCTCATAAGATACACATACCCATACCTAGACAGATCATCGGTAAAGGTAATGAAGTAGACAAAATTGCCTCTAGCCGGCACATCAAATGGGCCGCACACATCAGTATGTACTAGGGCAAGGAGATCTGTGGCCCTCTCCCCATGTCCAACAAAAGGGAGTTTAGTCATTTTGCCTTGAAGACAAGATTCACAAGTTGGATATGACTCAAAAGTCAATGGACTCAATAGCCCATTTTTCTCCAATTTGTTGATCCTATCTTCTGCTATATGACCTAATCTCAGGTGCCATAGATATCTGTCGTTTGGACTATCCCTAGGTCGTTTGGCATTCACGTTTTGCTCGATAGTTAGGTACATCAATATGTAGCTGATAAAGACCATTAATAAGGAAACCATTTGCAATTTTATTTCTTTCATAAAGAATGTTACAATGGTCCTTAAAGAAGGTGATCACATAACCTTCTTGTGCTAAGCATGAAACAGAAATCAAATTCCTGCTAGCTGCAGGCACATAATAACAGTCTTTTAAAACTAAGTCTAAACCAGATGGTAATCGAAGAGGGTATGTTCCCACGGCTACTGCAGCAACTCTTGCTCCATTACCGATGCGTAGGATCATGTCTCCATCCCTCAGCCTCCTGCTATCCTCAAGACCCTGCATAGAAGTGCACAGATGAGCACTAGAACCAGAGTCAAGCACCCAACTGGATGCAGAAGAAACCGTAAGGTTAGACTCAATAACGAGCATACCTCCAGAAGGACCTTCCTTCTTGTTCTTCAGGGTGGCCAGGTAAGTAGGGCAGTTCCGCTTCCAATGGCCGTCGCTGTTGCAATGGAAACACTTTCCTTTGCCATCGGCCTTTCTTCTTCGGTTCTGCCTTCTTCTTCTTTGATCCTTCCACCTTTTGCTTTTTCACAGACTTCTTTTTCTTTCCATAAGACTTTCTTTTGGAAGAAGTCCGTTCCATAGCAAGAACTGAGCCTTTAGAACCTTTCATAGAAAGCTCAGCGGTAACCAGCATATTCATTAACTCGGCCAAGGAATTTTGAAGTTTATGCATGTGGTAATTCATGATGAATTGCCCATATGCATCAGTCAAGGATTGCAGAATAATATCGTTCTGCAGGTCCAAGTCCAACTTCACACCGAGCTTCTCAAGCTCTTCCATGTCCTTGATCATTGTCAGACAGTGATCTTGGACTGACTGCCCATCACGCATCTTAGCCTTAAAAAGTCATTTCGTGACTTGATATTTGGCTGCGCGACTCTGTTCACCAAACATCTCCTGCAGGTGAGCCAACATTTGGCGAGCAGTCCCGATATCTTCATGTTGGCGCTGGAGCTCATCAGACATCGAGCCCAACATGTAATATCTGGCCTTATTATCTTCGTCAATCCATTTTTCCAGAGACGCTCTCTGTTCAACAGATGGACGGGCTGGTAAGGTGGGAGGGTCCTGGTCCAAAACATGGGTTAACTTCTCGGAACCCAAAATAATTTTGTAGTTCCTGAGCCAATCTTTATAATTGGGTCCAGTCAGTCTATGTGTGTCCAGGATACGTGCCAATGGGTTGGACGCAGACATTTTCCTGTAGAGAGTCAAAGATTCTAGTTAGATACTGTAATTTTGACTTGACCAATTTGTTTAGGGATTTTATTTTTAAACAAATTAGCTCCCACTATTTTCTCGGATCCCTACACTCCCTCTGTAGAGATGCGAAAATCTCCACGATTAATGATTTCTAGTGGGTGGTGCGGTCTCACCAACTGACTCATCACCTCACCTAACAGTTATTGGTGATGGGTTAGCCAATGAGTGAACAACTCTTGTTCAATGATTCTCTAATCATGGTGCACCCAAACTTGGTCTCTAATTCATGAATCTCACCGTATCCGGAATATTGATCCACTCCTTAGTTAAGTCAGACCCACCATTTGCATAGACTGGGTTCCTAATTGAGTCTCTCACCGTATCCGAAATATTGAGCCCAACTCATCCTCCAGCCCATAGCATCCAATGCCTAATAGACATGGTTGCATCTTCCCGGTGCAACTGAGCCACTGTATCCAGCCGAGAACAATCAACCCCGGGAAGGGCCCGCACATCTACAATGGTGGAAGACCTCAGACTTAATCTTTTCTTAGGGAGAATTGATTCAGGTCTCATTAAACTAGACTTGGCTTAGTCATAACAATTATGACTAACCTAGTGGCATGGGTTAGCTCGGATTATTGACCACCTCAGATCAGAACTGTGTCAACAGATATGGCCAGGTAAGTGAGACCGGTGGAAGGAATATGCCATTAACTCGTACAAGAACGCATTCAGGTCGAGTAGCTTCCAATTAAAAACCAGTCGGTCGTCTGTGCCAAACTTACCTTAGACACCAAATTGTTGAGTCAGAACCAATTGGGTTAGCCTACAATCCAGACTCTAACCTCTGAGCCTAATTAGGTCTTGCTTGATCGTGACTCGATCTTGACCCAGACTTAATCCTATTAGGCTGGTCAATTTAAGCATTGTTGATCCCATCTAACCAACTCTTGATTCGGTTTGATCAACCGCTTAGACCTAATTGAGCTACCCAAGCCCGAACCCAGTATTATGAATATGTCTTAGATCTGAAATTCTCAATTTTAGACCTAATTAATATTCCATAAACTTAATTCTTAATTAAGTAGGGTTCATAAACAAAATATGCACAATAAATCCTAGGGTTTCAGGATCTAGGGTTTTGCAGAAAGTAAGTTTTGGGTTTCTGATTAAGGACGAACACGCAGCACCCCTACACATCATAAGAACACCCCATCGAATGGGAAGAGAGGGCCTTTAAACCCTTCTTCGTTCTTATGACCGGACGGCCAAGAGGAACGCCTTAATCAGGAACATTCAATACTACAAAACAATATCAGATCTATATCATATATCTCATATATAAAGTAGATCTAATCATGGCATATTTTGCATACATCTCATGTATCAAATCATGCATATTTTCAGATCTAAATTATCTCATAATAATCTAAAAAATTAGATTTAAATTGATCTAATCAAAATAAATTCTAATCTAGACAATTATGTAGAACTATTCTACAACTAGTCTAGACATGCATCAATCATATCTCATATGATATTCAAAAATTAAATAATTTTTATTTGCTATTTTTTAGATGTTATTATAACACTTATAATATCAAAAAATAGTAAATAAAAAGATCTAAAATATGATTTAATCAGATTAAATCAAAAACATGCAAGAACTATTCTATAGAACTATTCTATTCTAGAACTAGTCATGCATATCTTCTAATCTTAGATCCAAATTATTTAATTTTAATTTTTTCTGATTTCAGATCTGATCACATCTCATGTGACATCTGAAATCAATTATTTTCTAATTAAAATAAATTTAAAATCAGATCTAAACAATTTAGAACCATGGCTCTGATACCAGTTGAAGGGAAATCCTGATTTCCCGGTCCAGGTTCGTTCAGATCTGATCAGATCAAGAGATATATTTCAAAAATTTTTCTCTTGATCCCAATCAGATCTTGATATGTTTTAGATCTGATTCTTATTATTTTAATAAAATAAAATTAAAAGATAAATTAAATCAAATTTAATTTACCTGATCTGGGTAATCCTATTACCCTGTTGATGATCCTGTTTGCAGCGGAAGGTTCTGGATCTTAGCCACGCAAGCGCCTGGCCTCTACCGGTATCCACTCGGGTTGGATCTGGAGATCCTCTTCTTCTCTATCACACCTCCAAAAATTAGATCTGGATCTGATCTGGAGGATCTTCAAAACTCTTTTGAAGATGAGCAGTCGTCCTTTGCAGCAGCGCAGCCTTCTTATTTTTGATCGCCTTTCTTTGATCTGAATCGCACCAACCAAGGTCCAAAACTCCTTTTGGACGTGGAGAGCAAGGGGAGAAGAGACTATGGCATGGAGAAGGAGGGAGAGATAGCCTTGGGGCATGGGGAAACTATGATCTCATCATATCTCTATTAATCTGAGTTGGGTACAGGGTCTTATTTATAGACTAGCTGTGATCCAACTCCTCTTCTTCCCAACCAATCACAACCCTTTGTGAAATCAGATCTAAATCTGATTGGTGGGAATAGAGTCCCCTGGATTCCTCCTTAGAGGGTGCCTAAGACCAGTCAAAGTTGGTTCTTAGAAGAACTCTAATTGGAATCCAAAAAGGAGATGGAGTCCTTGTCCAACAAGGACTCCTAGGCGCCTCCAACTTGGGCACACGCCTAGGGTGGCGTGCGCCCTTCTCCTTGCCAGGTTCTGGCAGGGGGACAGGCCCCCACCAGCTCTCCAATAGGTGCATGACATGTGGTCAAAAGTCAAAGTGTCAATGGTCAACGTTTGACCAGTCAAAGGTAGACTTTTGACCAAAGTCAAAGAACAAGAAATGGCAGGTGACCAAAAATGGCAGGTAGTGTCTTACAAATAAGACAACCTTTTCTGACTTGGACAACCTCCTATCAGACCATATGAAGGCCTCTGTTTGAGCACAAACTCCTTTGGCTCAGACAGGACAACTTATTTATGATAGCAAAAGAAGAACGTTAGGTTCAATCGAGTGCTAGCACGATTTCCTTGAACCTAATTGAATCTCATTCAGATCAATTGAACTAGATCAGTTCAATTGATGATCACCAGATTCAAACCCTTGTTTGTGTGACCCAGTTAGGTTCAGTTCTGTATGGTAATGGGATATGTCATGATCTCTATCATCGACATCATCGAAACTCCTTTCGATGGATCAGAACTCTTCTGATTCGAACAGCTAGAATGATCGATCATCTAAATCATTCTAATTGCTCCCAAAATCCACCAGTGACACCTAGCAGTATATGGTGGCAACCCATCAGAGCTGAATGCGAACCTCTTGGTGCAGCTACCTGTGTGATTAAGTTCTTCTATCTTGAGCCCCGATCAGATTAGGGTTAAGGTGAACTCGTCAAACCCTAGTCTCTGTCATATGATGTAATCATTCGATTCGAGTCCAATGTGAAAATCTAAATAGAAACTCTTTCTATTATTTCACTCTACCATGGCCATGGATTTCTGGACTTGATTCTCATGATCATCATAGGGCTGCTCCTCTACCACCGAGGTAGATAGATTCCATCTTGATGCAATCCAGTTCCTACAATGAACATGCTATAGCCAACATACACCTCAGGGTTCCATATGGCTAGGAGACCGAGTAATGGTGTAGTCAAACTATAACACCCTCAAGGTGAACTGCCGATGCATCTCAGGTCAAAGAACCAGACACACTACTGCAGCATCGAGTCAGTCATTGACGAGAAGGTAGACTCCCTAATGACTACTCGAGGTGGTCACGCTCAGTGCCCTCGTTCTCTAACGAGTACCTGTACTCTCGCTCCGGTGTCTCCACACCGTAGACTCAAGACTCATCTACTAAAGAGAAGCGATTGTACACCAACCTTCCGGATCAATCACCATCCTCGTGATGATCCTATGGTCAGGAGCAATTTATGAGTTAATAATGATTATTCATGTCTTAAATTTTCAACTCTTGAAAATATGAATTATCATTACCATTAACTCAAAGGATGTATCACAGACACTAAATACACATATGTGATAGAAAATAACCCATTTATTGATTTTAGTCAAAATTATAATTTTGCCCCTAGAAGTGTATTACAAGTGTCAGCCAATTCTGGCTTCTAGGGCACATATATCTAACAATTCACAAGCCCCAACTTTTTTCTTCCTAAAAGATAGTCACTTCGACTCTTGGTGATCCTTCTCAAAGTTCTGACCAGTAATCCATGGTAGTCCACTTCAGGTTTTGACATTCTATAATGTGTAAGGAATGGGAGATAAGACTTGGACAGCGAGTTCAGTATTGCATCCTTTCCAAGTTGTTTGTGCAAGGGAAAGTTGAGCCTGCTCTGGCACTCTATCAGCTCGATCATGTACAATACATGATCAGTGACAGAGGCACCATCCTACATTCTAGCATTGAAGATGGCACAACTAGTTTTGTGCCTCTCAACGTCATCGAGTGTGCCAAAAGAATTCTCCAACACTTGGAGCATTTTGTTTGGCTGAGCTATCTCAAACTTATGATTGAACTCATCGCTCATCGAAGCCAGCATAATGCAGCGCACCATGGTTCGATCACTAAGCCACTTCTAATAAGTGTCTTCAACTGTTCCACATGCATTGGCAGCTGGCTCCTCAGGTGCAAGATCCATCAGCACATATAGCATTCATTCATGCTCCAAGATAATCTTCAACTTTCGATACCAGCTACTAAAGTTGGATCCCACCAACTTATCATTGTCCAACAATGATCAGAGCGATAGAGAAGTGGTCATGACTGCACTAAGAAAAATTAAAATCTAATTAGTAATTGATTCATTAAATCTAAAAATTTGATCTTTAATCAAAAGATTTCTTCCACTATTTTATTCGAATTGGTAGCCTCTACTTTCAATTCGAGGAATTATTCTAATTTCTTAGTGGGTACTAGAATCTATATAGACTGTACACAAGTCCAACTTTAGTTGGCCCACCCATGTATATCTAAGGGTAGGTTCATAACGAATTATTTTTCTAAATAATTTTTAGTAATTAAATTTTGCCCCAGGCCCTGATCAGTTGGCTTTGGCCTTCTTAGAAAAGGATCCAGTTAGGTCCAACCATTAACATGACCATACTTGGCCCATCCAACTAATGAATGATCAGGCCCAACTTTGGTTGGCCCATCTGAACACCATTTAGAAAGATGTATCCAAGAGATCATATAATGAATGATAATTCCATCAACCGATAAGCACTAAGCTTTTAGGCCTTCAATGATTATCCAACTGATGGACCCATTATCATCCATTTTAATGGGAGGCTATGATCCAGTTATCATATAACTATTTCATTTTAGGGATCTAATAATTTTAGAGAATTTATTTATAGAAGTGAGTAGGTCAGATTAACCAGCTTGTAATGATCCTGCCACTAACTTCACCAAGTCAGCTTAAGGAAGACCATTAATAGGCGGTCTAGGAGCACCTAAATTAGTCAAATTGATTGACCTATCTAACATGGGTTAGCTCGAATAGTCAAGCGATCCGATCAAAACATAATCTCGCTAAGAGGCCAGATAAGTTCGATCAGTGAAAGGATCTGCCAGGCTTGCCTTAGATACCATCAGAAATGGCCAGGTAAGGGAACTGCCAATTAAAAACCACTAGTCTGATTTACCTTAGACACCAACTGATTTAAATAGTTTCAATTAGATCAACCTAATAGTTTGTGCTAGACTGCATAGCCAAGAATCAAGTCCATCTTGGGTTTTGTTAAAGACATGGACTTGACCAACTACAACTACTGTAATTGATCTAGAGAATCCTTGACCAAATCTAAGATAACAACTGATGGGATTTAGTCAATTCTCTAATTAAGTCCATTCTTTAATCTAACCCTTGGTCTAACCCAATTACTGGACCTAATCCTCATTAACCGATTTAACCCAATGTGTTATAATTTGTGTCTTAGGATCTTCAATTCACAATCCTAGATCCTAATCAATTAACTTTTTAATTCTCAGTTAAGTTTTTGGCTGAGGGTTGGGGTTCGACTTTTTGAAAATGATTTTCATATTTGTAATACATTTTTACAACATGGTTCTATCAACCAAGTTATATGTTTGATTCATAATCAATATGCAAGTAAAATAAATATAAAACTACTTTAGATCTTATCTAAATAGGTTCATATAATTAAAATAGTTTCAATAATAATCAGTCATAAATCTTCCTAGATCAAATCTAATACATTTATGATGATTAAAATTAGATTAAAATATTTTTAATCAGATCATAAAATCTCTTACATCTAATCTAAAATTTTATGATCAATATTTTAGATCAACATGTACTAGAACAACCTATTCACTGTAAGGGATAAACCTTACAACAGGACAATCTTATGGCAGTCCGTGCAATCTAAAATATTTTATTTTATTTTTTTAATTATAGATTAAATAATTAGATTATAAATTAGATCTAATCTAAGAAATAATATACACATGAACAAAAATTATGTAATAGGAACCTAGGCTCTGATACCAATTGAAGGAACCAGATCTAGGGTTTCATAGGTAGATCTTGAAATTTTTTTATGATCTTATAGCAAAAGACTTAAATAAATATAAAATTTATTTAAATAATCATGTAAATACCTAGATCTCAGATCTATTACATGATTAAGGCATGATATTAAATCAAAAATTAAAATTAAATAAGAAAGAATAAAGATTGATCAAATCAACCTAGATCTACATTACATCAAATGCAGGTATGAAGTTTACAGATCAGATCTATTATCTGAGCAAGTTTAGATGTTCTAACATATTGATCCAAGCTTAAGAATGAAGTCACAAGCCACAAACGCATCTGGCCTCTAGGAGTCATCCACACAAGCCTATGATCTCTGATCTGAAGTCTGATGTAGAAAATCAGCATAGCATGCTAGTACTGTGCTGATTCATCTTCGACGGTTGATCCGATGGTCCCTTCTTCAAAATTTAGACTCTCCAAAATATGAGAAGAAAGATTAAAGTTTGCTAATCTGAGACTCTCTCAAAAGAACTCAAAAGAAAGGAGGAGAGATTGAAAATAAAACAGCCCTAGAAGAAGATCCTCTTCTTCTTCTCTTTTCTCTCACCTACACACCTAGTTTGGTGCCTATGGAACCCCCATGCCTAAGGACCCTCTTTCTCTAATTTTTGCACACCACAAACCTATCCCAAAGCTCTATATTTTATAAAAAAATTAGAATAAAATTCATCCAATAAATAGAGAAAAATGTTCAAGTTAGATCAAATTTCTAGACTAGGAATATCCAAACATGGGAAGTTGTTGGGGCGCCCAAGAGTTAGGCGCCTCCTCCATAATTTTTTGCATGGACTAGCAAGGGAGGGCAAACAAAAAAAGAGATTACTTTCATAAAATAAGAGAAGAATTAATTAAAAGAGGGGGCAGCAGTCAAGGAAAGATGTTTTGGTCAACAAGGATTCTATCTCATAGAATCCTAAGCAAAATCAATTCCTCCTTTGACTTGGTCTTCCACCTAACTTTCAAATATGACTTGGAGGGAGAGAGGGAGCATTAAAATTAGAAAAAAAGGGATTTTTTATTATAAATAACTAAAAAATAGGTATGCGGGGCATTGGGACCAAGGTGGCATAAGGAGATAGGGAGTCCTAGTCACACTAGGACTCCTATTTTGACTTGGTCAAATAAGATCTTTTAACCAAATAAAATTAAGATTAAATCAACCCAATTAAATAAGATCCTAACTCATTTAAATACTTAATTAAATTAGATTAAATTAAATTTTATTCTAATTTATTTTTTAATCAAATTAGAAAATTGGGTTAATTCGAGGACTAGTTCTTCCTTGCACTTGGCTTATCCAATAAATCAATTGGACTTGATCCAATCAAGCCCAAACTAAATCTAATTAAATTATATTTAATCTTAGCCTATTGGCTTAATCAAAGTAAATCAATTAGTAATCCAATTGCTAATCGATCCTTCTACAATACTTGCACTAGGTTAAACACCAATCATATTGATTGTTTAACCCTAGAACGATTCTTAATCATTGATCAACCATCTGATCAGATCATTAGCTCTAATGTGTGTGACCTCATAGGTTCGAATCTAAGTCGATAGCATAGGAATAAATTTCTATACCAGTCAAAGTGACCATCTAGCTATGATACCCGATGATCGAATAGGTCGAGGGTGTAAAATACCATCCTTAGAACCCATGTGGATATAGTTTCCATATAATTCATCCCCTTGACCACAATGCTTATAGGATACATCAGAGTTTAACTATCAACTCTGATCAGGTTATCCACATTGTATTTCAAAATATCAAATTCATTTGATGGATTATCCTGACCATGGTTTTGCTATATTGAAATATAGTGATACATTCTTCTCCAACTCTTAGAGTGGTCAATTTCATCTTGATCATACTCTGACTTCACAAGTACTTGACTATGTCTAGAAGTCTTTCATTGCTAAATTAAAAATTTAGTTAGTCCGATATCGAAGCACAGTGAGTTGCTTGTAAGTCACTGAGGTGATCTTAGGTCTAAGAATACTTATACCTATATCCCATCAGAGACATCCTCGATAGCAGAATGCTCTAGAGTTGATCATGTTCAATGATGATATATCCATACATCTCATCTGTGTGCCATACCAGTGTCTCCATATCTTGGTTTAAGAGAACAACCAACCTATATGGTATATAGCTACCTATCCTCGATAGATGCTATCATCCTAATTAACAGCCTATCATTTGGTCTTGAAAAAATTTAAGGACTAATCGATAAATCCTCTCTTTATCGAAACTAAATAGTCCTAAGGACTTCATCACAATAATGGAGTTCATTAGAAGATGTAAACTTATGATGAAAAAAGATGTCAAAATATTTTTTATTAATTAATAAATTAATTACAGTATCTCAACCATCAACAAGCTGATGATTGACTTAACATAATTTCTAACATTAATTTAGTTTGAGAAACCATGTTTGACCAAGTTATAGATGGAATCCTAGTGAGACTAGGAATACACCTTATGCCACCTTAGCCCTTCATGCCCCCCATGCCTATTTTTTAGGATTTTTTAATGGAAATTCTCTTTTCTCTAATCTTCATGCATGCCTCCTCTCTCCCTCTCTTTCTCATATGGTAATTTGGTGGTTGACCAAGTTAAAAAGAGAAGTTTTGATCTAGGATTCTATGAGTAGAATCCTTATAAACTAAAACACCTCCATCTAATTGTGCTGCCCACTCCTTCATTATTTTCTTTGAATTCCATGGTAAAAGAAGAAGATTTTTGTGCACCCTTTTTACTAGTCCACGGTAGGAAATAAGGTGGGGGCACCCAAGAATTTGGCACCCCAACAACTTGCCATATTATGTCCTTTCCTTGTTTGAGTTTTTGACCAAACTTCGACTCTAGATATCTTTTTATTTAGGATGCATTTTTGGCTAAAATTTTCATGAAAGCTAGACCACTAAGAGAGCTTTGAGGGGAGTAAAAATCAAGGAGAGAGAACCTCTAGGGATAGGGATTCCATAGACACCAAACTAGGTGTCTAGATGGGAGAAAAGAGAAGAAGAAGAGGATCTTCTTCTAGGGCTATTTTGATTTTCTCTTCTACTTCTTTTGAGATTTCTTTGAGAGAGTCTCAGATCTAAAATTTCTCTTCTTTCTTCTGATATTTTGGAGAGTCCATGTCTCGAAGAAGAAAGCATCGAATCGATCGTCGAAGAGAGATCAACATAGTACTAGCATATTGTGCTGATTTTCTATATCAGGATCTCAGATCATGTTCGTGAGCTCAGGTGGATGACTCCTAAAAGTTAGACATGTGTGCAGCTCATGACTTCATCCTCAAGTCTAGATTAGCAAGTTAGAACATCTAACTTGTTCAGGTATCAGATCTAATCTATTATTCTATAGCTACATTAGATGTAGCATTGTAATATGTTGATGAAATCAACATGTTAAACTTTTCTTTATGTTTTTCATTTTTTATTTAATATCATGCCTTGATCATATAATAAATCTTAGATCTAGAATATTTTTATATTTATTTAAATAAATATTTAATTTATTTAAGTCTTTCACAGTATGATCTTGAAAATATTTCAAGATCTACCCGTAAAATTCTAGATCTGGTTTCTTCAATCCCTTCCACTGATCTCACTTACCTGGCCATCTTGGTGAATTAGGTTTTGATTAGACTACTTCATGATTTGGGCTCACCCATGTCAAATTAGGTAAATCAGTTTGACTGATTTAGGTGCTCCTAATGCCGACTTGAATTAGATCCTTATTGATCTGACTTGGTCAAGTCAGTGGAAGGATCCAAATTGACTGGTCAATTCTTCTTAAAATTGGTTAATAAAATTATCTAAAATTATTATGTTCTTAAAATGATAAAGTTATGAAGATAACTAAGTCATAGCTTTCCATTAAGTTGAGTGATAATGGGTCCATTAATTTAATAATCATTGAAGATCCAAAGATCTGGTGCTTATTGACTAATGAAATTATCATTCATAATATGATAATTTGATCATATCTTTCTAATGGTGATCAAGTTGGCCGGCCAAAGTTGGGTCAGATCATTCGTTGATTTGATGCACCAAATATGGTCATGTTAATGGTTGGACCTAACTGGATCTTTTCAGTGGAGGCCAAAGCCTACTGATTAGACTTTTAAAATAAAACTAAAATTACTAGAAGTTATTTGATGAAGAAATTGATTATGAACCTACTCATAGGTGCACATGGATTGACCAACAAAAGTTGGACTTATGTGTAGCCTATATGGATTCTAGTACCCACTAAGGAATTAAGGATAATTCCTCGAATAGAAGGTAGAGGCTATCGATTTGATCAAAATAGTGGAAGAACTTTTTGACTAAAGTTCAAATCTTTAGAGTAAATAATTCATATACTAATTAGGTCTATGGTTTTTCTTTTATGCAGAAATGGCCACTACCTTGTTGCCCCGGTCATTGTTGGACAATGACAAACTCATGGGATCCAACGTTAATAGCTGGCATCAAAAGTTGAAGATCGTCCTGGAAAATGAATGGATCCTATATGTATTGACCGATTCGACACCTGAGGAGCCAGCCTCGAACGCTATTAAAGTGGTGAGAGACACTTACCAGAAGTGGCTTAATGATTGCACCGCCATTCAGTGCATTATGCTGACAGTGATGAATGATGAGTTCAGCCATAGGTTTGAGAATGCCCCATCTAATGAGATGCTTGAAATATTGAATGACTCTTTTGGCATACCTGACAACGTTGAAAGGCATAAGACTAGTTGTGCCATTTTCAACGCTCATATGACGGATGGGGCGTCAGTTACTGATCATGTATTATACATGATCAAGATGATTGAATGCCTAAGTAAGCTAAGCTTTCCCCTGCATGAGTAGCTTGGGAAGGATGTGATCCTGAATTCATTGGCCGAATCTTTCTTTCCATTCCTTACTTATTTTAAAATGACAAAGCCTATAGTGAACTACCATGTATTATTGAGGCTACTGCAAAACTTTGAGAAGGATCATCAACTCTAAAAGGGATTGGTGAATGTAATGGGAGGATCTTCTTTTGGTCGACCCTCTGTGAAAGAAAAGAAGAATAAGAAGAAGAAGAGAAGAAGGTGCAGCCACATGCTGGAACGTCTGCATAGGCTCAGACCAAGAAGCGCAAGTCTGATTAGAGCCAAGTGGAGTGCTTCTTTTGCAAAATATAGAGATATTGAAAGAAGAACTATCCTCAGTACATTGCCACCTTGGATCTAAATAGGCTGAGGAGGAAGCAAGTGGTTGCTATGTAAGGTAATTATATGATAACATCTTACAACTCCTCAATTTATGATACTACTGTCTGGGTATTAGATACCGAAAGCCCTTATCATATTTGTAATTTGATGCAAGGATTATAGGTCAGTAGGAGATTTGGTGAAGGCAAGAGATTCCTGAACGTTGAAGATGGAAGACAAGTTCCAGTTCAAGCTTTAGAAGTCATGAACCTTGTAATCAATTTTCATAAAATTATTCTTAGTGATTATCACTTTTGTCCAAGTTTCTTATTGAATATAATTTCTGTAGGCCTTTTGGCTAAGAGTAGTTATTAGTTTTCAATAAAAATAAATTTTTGTGATATCATTTTGAATGGTATTATAGTTTGTGTTGGACAAGAATAACAAAATTTATCTATTATCATAGCCCATTAACGTAGTCCAAACCTTCGATAAATGCCCTAGAATAGTTAAAGTGTCAGATGTCTACCTTTGGCATTGTAGTCTAGGTCACATCAATAAGAATAGAATAAATAGGTAGGCTCAAGAAGATATTCTTGAGGTCAGTGATTGTGAATCACTTCCGATCTATGAGTTCTGTCTTCTTAGGAAGATGACCAAGTCACCTTTTATTGGAAAGAATGAATATGCTAGTGAACTCCTAGGTCTAGTACATACTAATGTATGTGGACCCATGAGTACAAGTACTAGAGGCAGATATTTCTACTTTATAACCTTCACAGACGACCTATCGAGGTATGAGTATGTCTATTTAATGAATCATAAGTTGGAGTCGTTTGAAATGTTCAAATTATTTTATAATGAAGTAGAAAAGTAAACTAGAAAATGTATTAAAATTCTTCAGTCTGACCGAGGGGGTGAGTACCTTTTCAGTGAATTTCTGACATACCTTGGAGAGAATAGAATTCTCTCCCAATGGACTCTTCCTAGAACACCACAGCATAATGGTATGTCCGAAAGAAGGAATTGGATCTTGTTGGATATGATTCGATCTATGATGGAATTTGCCAGTCTGTCGATCTCTCTTTTGGGATATGCACTCAAGTCAGCTTGTTATATTCTGATTAGGGTTCTGAGTAAGTCTGTTTCTAAAATGCCATATGAGATGTGGACATAATGTAAATCAGTAGTCTCGCATCTTAAGATTTAGGGGTGTCCTGCTTATGTCAAACATTTAGTAACGGATAAGCTAGGACCTAGGTCTGACAAGTGTAGCTTTATAGGATATCCAAAAAAGATCAAAGGATATTACTTCTACCTAGTTGATGAATGAAAGGTGTTTATTAGCCTTAAGACAATCCTTTTAGAAAATGAGTTTCTTGGTGAAGGGACTAATGCATCAAAAGTCAAGCTTGAGGAAGTTCGATAGGTGGAAGAACCAATACAAGTATCTGAACTTGAATCGAATTTGATTTGATCAGACCTAAAGCCTACTAAACCTACGTCCTTAAGGCAATCTGGTAGAGTACCATGTCAGTCAGACAGATACTATAGTTTCTTGATTCAGGATGGAGATCCTATCAAACTTGATGAGAACGACGAGGATCCAATCACCTACATGGACGCAATGCAGAGACTTGATTCTAAAAAATGGCTTGAGATCATGAGATCCATAATTGAGTCCATGAAAGTCAATGATGTATGGACATTGATTGACCCATCCGAAGGGGTAAAACCCATAGGGTGTGAGTGGGTCTTCAAAAGAAAAAGGGGCACAGACGGAAAGGTGGAGACCTATAAAGTCCATCTCGTTGCTAAGGGGTATAATCAACATTATGGTATTGACTATGATGAGATGTTTTTTTTTATGGCAATGGTCAAGTCCATTCAGATCATGCTTGTGATAGCTAAGTATCTGGACTATGAAATTTGGCAAATGGATGTGAAAACATCTTTCCTAAATGGAGAGCTAGATGAAGAGGTGCATATGATACAACCTTAAAGTTTTATATTCACAAATGAGTCTAAGGTGTGCAAGTTTCAAAATTTTATTTATGAACTGAAGCATGCTTTTCGAAGTTGGAACATACGTTTTGATAGAATGATCAAGACATATGGCTTCATTAAGAATGAAGAAGAGCCCTGCATATATAAGTGGGCTAATGGTCCAGCAGTTGTATTCTTTATTTTGTATGTGAATGACATTCTCTTAATCGAAAATGATGTCCCTGCATTACAAGAAATAAAGATCTGATTATCGTCATGGTTCTCCATGAAGAATCTGGGAGAAGCTTCCTACATTCTAGGAATGAATATAGAGATAGATCTAAAAGATTGCTTAGGTTATCCTAGTCTACATACATAGACACTATGCTGAAGAGGTTCAGCATGGAGAATTCTAAGAAAGGCTATCTACAAATAGACCATAAAATTTTTCTCTCAAAGAGGGATTGTCCGATAGCACCTTAAGAGAGAGAGCGTGTGAGTAGAATTTCATATGCTTCAGTAGTGGGTTCTATCATGTATGCCATGACATGTATGAGATTAGATGTGGCATACTCACTAGGGGTAGTGAGTAGATACTAATCTGATCTAGGGGAGAACCATTGGAAGGTTGTTAAAACCATCCTAAAATATTTGAGAAATACTAAGGACCAGTGGCTTGTTTATGGTGAATTAGACTTGAAACTTATAGGGTTTACAGACTCTAATTTCTAATCTGATCATGATGATAGCAAGAGTGTATCGGGATATGTATTTTTCCTTAATGATGATGCTGTTTGTTGAAAAAGTTTTAAGCAGCACACTGTGGTCGATTCATTTTGCAAGGTATAGTATGTTGCTGCATCAAATGCTGTTGAAGAAGTGGTGTGGCTGAAGAAATTCATCACCAAGCTTGGAGTAGCACCCTTCCTAGATGGTCCAGTTCTACTTTTCTATGATAGCTCTAGAACCATTGCTCAGACGCAAGAACCCAAAGCATACCAGTGGATGAAGCATATTCTACGCCGCTTCCATCTTATCCGAGAGATCATGGATCGAGGTGATGTTGACTTCAGAAGATCGATGGGAAGAAGAACCTGATCGACCCATTTACTAAAGTCGTTATGGTCAAGGAGTTCGACGACTTCAAGTCAAAGATGGGTCTGCACCAATTGGATCTAGGCCAAGTGAATGATTGTTGGGAATAGTATCTTAAAACCAATCATCAGCCTATTGACGATTGAGCTAATTTATATAATTATATATAAATATTATTTGAATATAAATTATTCTGACTTTTTCATCATAAATCTTTCATCTTCTAATGAACTCCTGTATGTGTGATGAAGTTTTTAGGACTATTTAGAATCAATAAAGAAGAATTTATTGTTTAGTCATTAAATATATTCGCAACCAAATGATACGTTGTTATCAAGGACGACAACGTTTATCGAGTATAGATCATTGTGTACCATATAGGTTGGTTATTCTCTTAATCAAGGAGTATGGAGACACTGGTATGGCATGCAGGTGAGATGTAAGGATATATCTGCACTGAACGTGATCAACACTGGAGCTTTTCTACTATCAAGAATTGCTCTAAAGGAATATGGACATAAGTGTCCCTCTTGAAGGAAAAACCTATTTTCCTAGCACAGGATTGTTCAGATCTGATTGGATCTAAAGAAATATTTTAAAATTTTTTTCTAAAATTCTAATCAAATTTGAGATCTTTTGGATCTAATTATAGAGATCTAATATTAAAATTTAAATAAAATAAAATTAGATTTAATTTTAAGTATCTGATTTGTAATCTAATTATCCTACGATGATCCTATTGATTCCTGAGGTTTTGGAAGAAACCATGAATGCACTTGGCCTCTACCAGTATTCACTTCAGGATCTAAACATCTTCTCCTCATGAATCTCTCCTCCAAAAATCAGACCTGTATCTAATTTGAAAAGCCTTCAAAATGACTTCTGAGGGCAGCCTGTTCGTCTCATGAACATCATCGCATAGATGCCAAATCTTATGCCAAAAACCTTGGACCTTCAACTCAAATTTATGCCCAACTTTTTAGGCAAGTAGAAGAGAGGGAGAGAGAGGATAGAAGGAGCATGGATATTAGAGGGAAGGCTCTTTTAGGTGCAGAAAAAATAAATTACATTGAGGCAATTTCGTGAGAAGAGTTCTTATACAAGACATAGCGCTATAAAGAGTCTCTTTCTAACCAAAAACCTTATTAATTCAACCATTGGGACTCTTGGACCTGATCTACATGAAAAACCCTAGATCCCATCTAGTTTTGATGCCAAAAATCCATCTGGAAGGAGGCAACATGAAAGGATAAGGAAGAGTCCATGTGCATCTAGGACTCTTCCCTTAAGAGTTTGATCCAAATCAAACTCTACCAAAACCTGGTCTAGGCACCTCCAAAAATCACAAAAGTTTGCACACCCAAAGTATAACTCATTCCTTATCATATATCCAATAATTAGAGCAAATTGATTTCTATAAAAATTTCTAAAAGTCTCCGATCACATGACCCTCAATTCTCTCAATTGGGTCAACTATTGACCCTAGTCCAATTGCACTAGAAATGAATTAAATTTTCATAATTAATCTGACCTGGACTTATTTCAGTTAGATGAAAATAAACTCATTCAAGATATAGGAATGAGTCAAATCAAATTTGACTCAGTTGTGATGAATCAGAATGATTACAGAAGAAGAAAGTTAGGCTCAATCATGTGCTAGCACGATTACCTTGAACCTAATTGGATCTAATCCAAATCAATCAAACTAGGTTAGCTTAATTAATAACATCTAGACCCAAACTTTTTTTTTTATGATCCAATTTGGTTCAATTCCATATGATAATGATGTTAGATATATGTGCCCTAGAAGCCAGAATTGGCTGACACTTGTAATACATTTTTAGGGGCAAAATTATAATTTTGACTAAAAATCAATAAAATAGATTATTTTCTATCACATATGTGTATTTAGTGTCTGTGATACATCCTTTGAGTTAATGACAATGATAATTCATATTTTCATGAGTTAAAAGTTTAAGACATGAATAATCATTATTAACTCATAAAATGCTCCCGACCATAGGAACGAGGATGGTGATTGATCCAGAAGGTTGGTGTACAATCGCTTCTCTTTAGTAGATGAGTCTTGAGTCTATGGTGTGGAGATACCGAAGTGAGAGTACTGGTACTCATTAGAGAATGAGGGCACTGAGCGTGACCACCTCGAGTAGTCATTAGGAAGTCTACCTTCTCGTCAATGACTGACTCGATGCTGTAGTGGTGTGTATGATTCTTTGACCTGAGGTGCATCGACAGTTCACCTTGAGGGTGTTATAGTTTGACTACACCATAACTCAGTCTCCTAGCCATATGGAACCCTGAGGTGTATGTTGGCTATAGCATGTTCATTGTAGGAACTGGATTGCATCAAGATGAAATCTATCTACCTCGGTGGTAGAGGAGCAGCCCTATGATGATCATGAGAATCAAGTCCAGAAGCCCATGGCCATGGTAGAGTGAAATAATAGAAAGAGTTTCTATTTAGGTTTTTACATCAGACTTGAATCGAATGATTACATCATATGACAGAGACTAGGGTTTGACGAGTTCACCTTAATCCTAATCTGATCGGAGCTCAAGATAGAAGAACTTAATCACACAGGTAGCTGCACCAAGAGGTTCGCATTCAGCTCTGATAGGTTGCCACCATATACTGCTAGGTGTCACTGATGGATTTTGGGAGCAATTAGAATGATTTAGATGATCGATCATTCTAGCTGTTCGAATCAGAAGAGTTCTGATCCATCGAAAGGAGTTTCGGTGATGTTGATGATAGAGATCATGACATATCCCATTACCAAACAGAATTGAACCTAGCTGGCTGATACAAACAAGGGTTTGAATCTGATGATCATCAATTGAACGAATCTAGTTCAATTGATCCAAATGAGATTCAATTAGGTTCAAGAAAATCATGCTAGCACTCGATTGAACCTAACGTTCTTCTTTTACTATCATAAATAGTTGTTTTTACTGAGCCAAAGAAGTTTATGCTCGATCAGAGGCCTTCACCTGGTCTGATTGGATCCTATCCAGGTCAAAAAAGGGTTGTTTTATTTTGTAAGATAATACCTACCATTTTTGGTCACCTGCCATTTCTCGCCTTTGACTTTGGTCAAAAGTTGACCTTTGATTGGTCAAATATTGACCATTGACACTTTGACTTCTATCCATATGTCATGCACCTATTGGAGAGCTGCTGGGGGCCTGTCCCCCTACCATAACCTGGCAAGGAGGAGGGCGCACACCACCTTTGGCGTGTGCCCAAGTGGAGGACGCCCAGGAGTCCCTGTTGGATAGGGACTCCATCTCCTTTTTGGATTTCGATTAGAGTTCTCCTAAGAACCAAGTTTGACTGGTCTTAGGCACCATCTAAGGAGGAATCCAAGGGACTCTATTCCCACCAATCAGATTTAGATCTGATTTCACAAAGGGTTGTGATTGGTTGGAAAGAAGAGGAGTTGGATCACGCATAGTCTATAAATAAGTTCCTACGCCAACTCAAGGAATATCTAAAATTGAATTAAAATTTTCATGCTCGAAGGCTGCCTCTCCTCTCCTCCTCCATGCCAAGTCTACCTTCTCCCTCTCCTCTCCATGCCCAAAGGAGTTTGGGAATCTTAGTTGGTGCAATCCAGACAAGAGAAAGGCGACTGAAAGCTAGAAGGCTGCGCTGCTGCAAAGGACAACTGCTGATCTTCAAAAGTATTTTGAAGATCCTTCAGATCAGATCTAGATCTAATTTTTGGAAACATGATAGAAAAGAGGAGGATCTCCAGATCCAGCCTTAGTGAATATCGGTAGAGGCCAGGCACTTGCGTGGCTATATCCAGAACCTTCCGCTGCTTACAGGATCATCAATGGGTAATAAGATTACCCACTTTAAGGTAAATTAAATATGATTTATTTTATCTAAATTTATTTTAATTATTAAAATAATAAGAATTAAATTTAAAATATTTTAGATCTAATCTAGATCAAAGAAAAAAATTTTAAAATATATCTCTTAATCTGATCAGATCTGAATGAATCTGGTCCGAGAAATTAGGATAACCCTTCAACTGGTATCAGAGCCAAGGTTCTAAAAGTGTTTAGATCTGATTTTAAATTTATTCTAATTAAAAAATAAGTGATTTCAAATATTACATAAGATGTGCTCAGATCTAAAATCAGAAAATAAAACTAAATAATTTGGATCTAAGATTAGAAAATATGCATGACTAGTTCTAAATAAGATAGTTCTATAGAATAGCTTTGAATGTTTTTAATTTAATTTGATTAAATCAATTTTTAGATCTATTTATTTACTATTTTTTGATATTATAATTATTTAATAACATCTAAAAAATAGTATAAAAATTATTTAATTTAAACATCATATGAGATATGATTGATGCATGCTAGACTAGTTGTGTAGAATAGTTTACATAGTTGTCTAGATTATAGTTTATTTTGATAAGATCAATTTAAATCTAATTTTTAAGATTATTATGAGATAATTTAGATCTAAAAATATTCAATGATTGTACATTAGATGTAGCAAAATATGCATGACTAGATTAATTTGTATATGAGATAATATGATATAGATCTAAAACTGGTTGCAGTATTGCATGTTCCGGATTAAGGCGTTCCTCTTAGCCGTCTGGTCATAAGAATGAAGAAGGGTTTAAAGGCCCTCTTCCTTCCATCCGATGGGATTTCTTATGATGTTAGGGGTGCTTGCCCGTTCTACGTCCTTAAGTCAAAAATTCCAAAACTTACTTTGCAAAACCTAGATCCTGAACTAGGATTATTATGCATATTTTATTTTATAATCTTAACTTAATTAAGAATTTAAATTTGAAATTAGTAATAAGTCTAAAGAATTGAGAATTCATATCTAAACATATATTATAATACTGGATTGGGGCTTGGGTAGCTATTAGGTCTAAGCGGTTGATCAAAACCAATCAAGAAAGTCTGGTTAGATGGGTATCAACAATGCTTAAATTGATCAAACCTAACAGATTAAGTCTTTAGGCATCAAGATGAGTCATGATAAGCAAGACCTAATTAGGCTCAAGTTAGAGTACTGAATTGCAGCTAACCCAATGATTCTGGCTCCACAATTTGGTGTCCTAAGATCAAAGTTTGCACACGACCAAACCTATATTTAATTGAGAAGCTATATTCGACTTAATGCTATTCTTGTACAAGTTAATGGCATATCCCTTCCATCAATCTCCACTTACCACGGCATATCTGTTGACACAGTTTTGATCTGAGGTGGTCAATAATCTGAGCTAACCCATGCCACTAGGTTAGTCATAATTGTTATGACTATGACAAGTCTAGTTTAATGAGACCTGAATCAATTCTCTCTAAGAAAAGATTAAGTCTGAGATCTTCCACCATTATAGATATTTGCGGGCCTTTTCTTAGGTTGATTGTTCTCGACTGGATACAAGTGGCTCAGTTGCACCGAAAAAGATGCATCATGTCTATTAGGATGGATGCATGTGGATGGCTGCTAATTTATAGCTAAGGCAAGTGCACCAGTCGATCAAGTAATAAAGTGAATGAGTAGAGTATCATCCCTAGAGGATTGGAAAATAAGTACTGAAAAGCTATTTCCTATGCTTTATTTAGAAGATCGATTTATAAGAATAAGAAATTAAAGAACAAAATAAAAATTAACTAATTTTTTTTAAGAATAGAGAGAGTGTAAATTATTAGGATTTAAACTCAAGAGTAATGGATTACTAAGGCAATCGGTTCACCAACTCAGTCAATACCAATATTCAGATTTTTGATTAATTTATTTCATATGACGGTGAGTCTCCTAATTTATTCACTACCCTTTGGGTCCAGATATAGTAAAAACTATTATATTTATTAAATTTACCTTGGTCCAGATGTATAATTTAAAATAAATATTAATCATTAAGTTTTGTGAAATCTCTAATTAAAATACGCTGCGTCCAAAGCGCACTAAAATTTTGCCATGCATATGAATTCTAATTTGATTCATAATACAAGGTATATAATCAACAAACAAACTAGATGTACTTGGTCCATAACACATTTAGTTCATCAGATCAATTAGAAGATGGCTAGTAATCTAAAAGCAATAAGACAAATTTATATACTCCTCATTAATAAATTTAAAAATAATTACACTGAATATTGCATCAAAAAGAGTGGCTAACCTTAGCTTAGTAAAAAAAATTTAGTTCATGATAACAAGTTCAAAAATAGCAAATAAAATAAAAAGCATAGAGAAATTAGACTATTTGATTGCGGAAATTGATTCTCTATTGCTCTTGGTGTGGAGATCTTGGTAAAGAAGAAGATGCTCCTTGATCGATGTCTTGATTGTTGAAAAAAATCAAAAACCCTTTTTTATTTCTCACAAATCACTCTTCTCTTTCTACCTCTCTCCTCTCTCTCCCTTTTTGTTTTTCTTTTTCTGACTTCTCTCTCTCTGTCTCCTCTCTCTTTCTCTCTATCTATCTCTCTTCGATTTTTTTTTCACGACAATAGTAGATTTTTATAGATAAAAAGTTTAATTTTCCCTTAAAATCCATCAAAAATTAGGTTTAAGACTCCCAAAACAACTCAAATTAAGATTTGGATAATTCTGCCTATTAGATGTTGATCAAACAATGCAAAAACCACTCAAAAACCCTTAAAATAATCCAGATCAAGTCGGATTTCATATCAACCATTGGATCAATCATTGGATCGAATCTGGGCCATCCGATTGTGTAGAAAGAAGCCTTTTGATCTTTAGTTTAACATCGAGATGAATCTCAGCCGTTGGATCTTGATTGGGAGCTGCGGATGCCGTCCATCAGCGCTTTCATTTC
The DNA here is from genome assembly GCA_006176705.1 of Cocos nucifera. Classification (NCBI taxonomy): domain Eukaryota; kingdom Viridiplantae; phylum Streptophyta; class Magnoliopsida; order Arecales; family Arecaceae; genus Cocos; species Cocos nucifera. The sequence continues at coordinate 131,776 of QRFJ01001721.1, forward strand.
GACCGTCCGATCGAATTTTAGTGAAAGGCGCCCGTTGGATCAAACCAAATTCCTAAATTGCCCTCCACGGACCATGCGCGAGCTTGGTGTTGCGTGGACCACCGCGTTCTTCAGCCAATCAGAGTGCTTTTCCTAATATGAAATGCCCGAAATACCCTCTAGTTGGTTCACCGTGCGCTGCAAAAAATGCTGACGTCATCTTGACGTCAGCATTGCGTCGGTGGGTTGGTCTGCTGTTTCGGTCGAATAGGGCCAAACCGCTGAGCCAATTTTCTAAATCGATTTGAACTGAACGATTTTTTTTTTTTTGAAATTCAATTTTGGGCTCGTTTGAAGTCCGTTTTGCCTGAAATTTATTTCATCTGAACCAAAAAAATAAGATCTTCACATGGTGGCCTTCTTTTCCTACATAAGATTAATAAAAGTATCAATTTCTAAAGAAATAGATTAATTTATTTTATAATTTAATACTTTTATTAGTATATTTTTACCACTTATCACACCCCCAACTTAGTCATTGCTAGTCCCTTAGCAATGTTTTATTTAATACCATGTTTCAATAAGATTATCCATCACAAAGATAAAATCTAGGATTAAAGGTCAAAAAGTTTAGAAAATACTGCTAACTAAGCATTGAGCTTCAGAAGCAAATTTTTCAGTCAATACAATTAAAAACTTTCTTAGAGTACATCAAAGATCTATAGCACTTGTGTTCGTGATGACTAACTTTAGCATTTCAGTATTAAATTAAAAGAACAAAAGTATCCTTCTCTTATCACCTATTTTGGTCAATTTTCTATACATTCTCAATTTTATACTCATGAATTAAGGTAGCTTTCACACTGCCTTTTCTTTTTTTTTTTTTTTTTTTTTTTCTGTGCTGAGCATCCTGGCCTTTCCTTCACCATTTTACGTGAATTTTCACACTTGACCTAGGTGCAGAGACCCAGTTACTAGGCTTTGGGCAATCCACATATACTCTGTCTTTTGCACTTTATTTATAGGCAGGTAGGTAGCTCTTTCCTTAAATTCAAGTTTCTTTGATTAGAATGTATATTAATTATCAATTTTTCAGTGATAATTGAATCCTCAGTTGGCCTTATAATCAATACCTACTTTGCCTTGTTAGTGTGCATGTGCAATAAAAAGTGCTAATAATCTTTTAATGACCTAAGTAGGCTGCTAAAAGTTGACCAACTAATCTACTTCTTTAACTCATTACATTCATTAGCAAATAATTCTATCTTTTATCACTTATCCAGTTTATCTTGCTCAAGATTTTCTTCTTGACACATGATTTTTTTTTTTTTTAACTTATTCTACATTGTCTTAAAGGAGAAAGAAAAATAAAGGATGCAATAAAGGATAGGAAGGAATACACCTGATTTGGTTCAGTCTGGTTCTTTGGAGCTTTGAAATTTTGCTTGAGCTTCTCATTGATTTTTCTGCTACAAATTGAAAATACACACCAGAGCAGTAAAAGAGCAACCAACAAATTACTAAAAAATAAAAAAAAGAAAAAAGAAAAAAAAATGATCAAAACTAAAAAGAAAAGAAACAACCTATCTAGTAGTTCTGATTTATAGTCTTCAGCTTGACTTTCTTTGAATTCTAAAGTGGATCAATCTGGTGCCACTTCAATTGGAAATACTTTCATGTTTGATTGAGTCCTCTTTCAATTTGACATTGCTCGCTTTTATAGTCTCAAACCTATTTTCTACAGAATTCTCATATAATGGATTGTCAATAATATCAATTAGAAAATAAGTTTGATTATCATCAGTTGTTTTAGTATCTTTGAAAATATTAAAAGTAACTTGTTCATCTTGGACTCTAAGAATTAATTTTTCTTGTTGAACATCTATTAAAGCTCCTCCAGTAGCTAAAAAGGGTCTCCCTAAAATAAGGGGTACATCATAATCTTCTTTCATATCAAGAACAATAAAATCAACAGGAAAAATAAACTTGTTTACCTTTACCAAGACATCCTCCACTATACCTCTTGGATATTTGAATGGATCTGTCGGCTAATTGAAGAGTAATAGTGGTAGGCTTTGGTTCTCCTAGACCCAGCTTCCTGAAAATAGAAAAAGGCATGAGATTAATGCTTGCTCCTAAATCACATAAAACTTTATCAAAACTACAATCACCAATAATGCAGGGGATAGTAAAACTCCCTGGATCTTTTAACTTCTGTGGTAATTTATTTTGAAGTATTGCTGAGCATTCTTCATTCAAATTTATTCTCTCATGCTCCTTCAGCTTTTTCTTATTTGTTAAGATTTCTTTGAGAAACTTGGCATACCTGGGCATTTGAGTAATAGCATCTACAAAAGGAATATTAATATGTAAATTCTTTAAAATTTTGAAAAAGTTAGAAAATTTCTTATCTGGATGCTGTATTTGTCTCTCTGGGAATGGTAGTGGCGGCACGTAGGGCTTCACATTTGGATCAGCAAACCGTATACCTGGAGACCATCCATCTGCTGGTTGTTTTGGTGACTGACGAATTTTAGTTGATGGTTCCTTATTTGTAGTTGGCTCTTCAGTCTCTTTCTTCTGATGTGGCTCCTCCAGCTTTGTACCACTTCTTAGGGTGATAGCATTGACTTGCTCCCTTGGATTGGTCTCCGTGTTGCTGGGCAAGGATCCCTGAGGTCTCTCGGAGATTATTTTAGCCATTTGACCTATTTGCATCTCCAAGTTTTGAATTGCTGCTGTTTGGTCCTGCCTAAGTTTGGCTTCCAAATTTTTTATAGTTGCTTCTTGGTTTTGCATAAATTTGACCATCAGCTCTTCCATGTTGGACTTCTTTTCAGGTACTTGGAATCCCGGGGGTGGCTGTTGTGCTGCATTTTGATTGCTCCATGAGAAATTTGGGTGCTGCCTCCACCCTTGATTGTATGTGTTGGAGTAGGGATTATTTTATTGTTGCGGCCTGAAAAAATTATCCAATATAATTAGCTGTATCAGTTGTTTTAGCAAAAGGATTATCCTGTCTGGCAATTGCTCGTATCATGTCCTCCTCCACACAGGTCACAAGTAATGCTCTGAATATGCATAGCTGTTCCCTTTAAGTTGTTGACTTCGGCTCTAAGGGCTGCAATTTCAGCTAGTAAGGTTGGCACGCAATCTACTCCCTGCACAGCTGCTAGTCTTTTTGGCATCATACGCTTCTGTCTGCCATTGATAGCTATTTGATGCCATCTCATCGATCAGATCGAAAGCTTCTTCCTCCATTTTTTGATTAATGGTTCCTCCTGCTGCTGCATCAATCATAGAATGATTAGTAGGAGATAAACCATTATAGAAAGTTTGTACCTGAAGCCATACGGATAGTTGATGATGTGGACATCTCCTCAGCAGTTCCTTGAAATGCTCCCAAGCCTCATATAGTGTCTCCATGTCCATCTGCATAAAAGAAGTGATATCGTTGCGCATCTTGGCAGTCTTGGAAGGTGGAAAGTACTTGGCTAAGAATTTTTGGGCTAGGACATCCCAAGTTGTGATAGAACCTGCAGGAAGAGAATGAAGCCAACTCTTTAGCTTTGTCCCATAAAGAGAAAGGAAATAACCTTAATCTAATAGCATCATCCGACACCCCATTAATTTTAAAAGTATCACAAAGTTCAAGAAAATTAGAAATATGGGCATTCGGATCATCATGCACGTGTCCACTGAATTGGACAGTTGATTGAATCATCTGGATCATCGTCGATTTTATTTCGAAAGTTGTTTGCTCGTACAGGCGGTCTCCTGATGCTCGAAGCTGCATCGGCTATAGATGGTGTGATGTAATCATTTAATGGATGATGTACTGGTCGAATAGCTTCATGCTGTCCTTCGAGTCGCCATATCCAATCCTAGATTGATGTCGTTAGGATCTTCAGCTGCCATGTTTCTCTCTCTTGTTGTAGTCTTCTAATGGTCCTTTCAATTTTTGGATCTAAAGGTAGTAAGTTACTATGTCCAGTACGTGTCATGCACTTGAATATTTTTTTTTAAAATAATAAAAATTAAAAATAAATTTCTAAAGTAAAGCTAGGATCAAAATTTTAATATTATTTTAGACACAATCCCCGGCAATGGTGCCAAAAACTTGATGCGTGCTAATTTATAGCTATGGCAAGTGCACCAGTCGATCAAGTAATAAAGTGAATGAGTAGAGTATCATCCCTAGAGGATTGAAAAATAAGTACTGAAAAGCTCTTTCCTATGCTTTATTTAGAAGATCGATTTATGAGAATAAGAAATTAAAGAATAAAATAAAAAATAATTAAAAATTTTTTTAAGAAAATAGAGAGAGTGTAAATTATTAGGGTTTTAAACTCAAGAGCAATGGATTACTAAGGCAATCGGTTCACCAACTCAGTCAATACAATATTCAGATTTTTAGATTAATTTTATTTCATGTGACGGTGGAGTCTCCTAATTTATTCACTACCCTTTGGTCCAGGCATAGCAAAACTATTAATATTTATTAATTATCCTTTGGTCCAGGTGTAATTTAAATAAATATTAATGCATTAAGTTTTGTGAAACCCTCTAATTAAAATACGCTGCATCCAAAGCGCACTAAAATTTCCGCATGCATATGAATTCTAATTTGATTCATAATACAAGGTATATAATCAAGAAGCAATAACATAGATGTACTTGGTCCATAACATCTATGTTCATCAGATCAATTAGAAGATGGCCAGTAATCTAAAAGCATTAAGATCAGATTTATATACTCCTCATGAATAAAATTTAAAAATAATCATACTGAATATTGCATCAAAAGAGTGGCTACACCTTAGCCTTAGTAAAAAAAAATTTAGTTCATGATAACAAGTTCAAAAATAGCAAATAAAATAAAAAGCATAGAGAAATTAGACTGTTTGATTGCTGAAATTGATTCTCTGTTGCTCTTGGTGTGGAGAACTTGGCGAAGAAGAAGATGCTCCTTGATCGATGTCTTGATTGTCAAAAAAAATCAAAAACCCTTTTTTATTTCTCACAAATCACTCTTCTCTTTCTACCTCTCTCGTCTCTTTCTCTCTTTTTGTTTTTCTTTTTCTGACTTCTTTCTGTCTCTCTCTCTTTTTCTCTCTATCTCTCTCTCTCCAATTTTTTTTCACGACAAAGTAGATTTTTATAGATAAAGAGGTTGATTTCCCCATAAAATCCATCTAAAATTAGGTTTAAGACTCCCAAAACAACTCAAATTAAGATTTGGGTAATTCTGTCCGTTAGATGTTGTTCAAATGGTCCAAAAACCACTCAAAAACCTCTTAAAATAACCCAAATCAAGTCAGATTTCATATCAGCCGTTGGATCAATCGTTGGATCAATCGTTGGATCGAATCTAGGCCATCCGATCACGTAGAAAGAAGCCTTCTGATCTTTAGTTTAACATTGGGATGAATCTCAACCGTTGGATCTCGACTGGGAGCTATGGATGCCGTCCATCAGCACCTTCGTTCCAGTCGTTCAATCGAATTTCAGTGAAAGGCGCCCATTGGATCAAACAAAATTCCTAAATTGCCCTCCATGGACCATGCGTGAGCTCGATGTTGCATGGACCACTGCATTCTTTAGCCAATCGGAGTGCTTTTTCTGATGTGAAATGCCCAAAATACCCTTCGATTTGTCCACCATGCGCCGCAAAAAATGATGACGTTATCCTGACGTCAGCATTGCGTCGGTAGATTGGTCTGCTATTTCGGTCGAATCGGGCTGAACCGCTAAGCCGATTTTCTGAACTGGTTTGAACCGAATAAGTTTTTTTTTCTTTTTTTTTTTTGAAATTCAATTCTGACCTTGTTTGAAGTCCGTTTTGCCTGAAATTTATTTCATCTGAACCAAAAAAATAAGATCTTCATATTAGTGGTCTTCTTTTCTACACAAGATTAATAAAAGTATCAATTTCTAAAGAAATAGTTTAATTTATTTTATAATTTAATACTTTTATTTATATATTTTTACCACTTATCATTATATGCTGGAGGATGAGTTGGGCTCAATATTCTAGATACGGTGAGAGACTCAATTAGAAATCCAGTCTGTGCAAATGGTGGATCTAACTTAACTAAGGAGTAGACCAATATTTTGGATACGGTGAGATTCATGAATTAGAGATCAAGTTTGGGTGTACCATGATTAGAGAATCATTGAACAAGAGTTGTTCACTCATTGGCTAACCCATCATCAATAACTGTTAGGTGAGGTGATGAGTCAGTTGGTGAGACCGCACCACCCACTAGAAATTATTAATCATGGAGATTTTCGCATCTCTAAAGGAGGAGTGTAGGAATCTGAGAAAATAGTGAGAGCTAATTTATTTAAAAATAAAATTTCTAAATAAATTGGTCAAGTCATAATTATAGTATCTAACTAGAATCTTTGACTCTCTACAGAAAAATATCTACGTCTAACCCATTAGCACGTATCTTGGACACACATAGACTGATCGGATTCAATTATAAAAATTGGCTCAAAAACTATAAAATCATTTTGGATTTCGAAAAGTTAACCCATGTATTGGACCAGGACCCTCCCATCTTACCAGTCTGTCCATCCACTGAATAGAGAGCATCTCTAGAAAAATGGATAGATGAAGATAATAAGGCCAGATATTACATGTTGGGCTCGATGTCTGATGAGCTCCAGTGCCAACATGAAGATATCGAGACTGCTCGCCAAATGTTGGCTCACCTGCAGGAGATGTTTGGTGAACAGAGTCGCACAGCCAAGTATCAAGTCATGAAATAACTTTTTAAGGCTAAGATGCATGATGGGCAGTCAGTCCAAGATCACTATCTGAAGATGATCAAGGACATGAAAGAGCTTGAGAAGCTCGGTGTGAAGTTAGACTTGGATCTGTAGAATGATATTATTCTACAATCCTTGACTGATGCATATGGGCAATTCATCATGAATTACTACATGCATAAACTTCAAAATTTCTTGGCCGAATTAATGAATATGCTGGTCACCGCTGAGCTTTCTATGAAAGGTTCTAAAGACTCAGTTCTTGCTATGGAACGGACTTCTTCCAAAAGAAAGTCTTATAGAAAGAAAAAGAAGTCTGTGAAAAAGTAGAAGGTGGAAGGAGCAAAGAAGAAGAAGGCAGAGCCGAAGATGAAAGCCACTGCCAAAGAAAAGTGTTTCCATTGCAACAGCGATGGCCATTGAAAGCGAAACTGCCCTACTTACCTGGCTACCCTGAAGAACAAGAAGGAAGGTCCTTCTGGAGGTATGCTCGTTATTAAGTCTAACCTTATGATTTCTTCTGCATCCAGTTGGGTGCTTGACTCTAGTTCTAGTGCTCATCTGTACACTTCCATGCAGGATCTTGAGGATAGCAGGAGGTTGAGGGATGGAGACATGATCCTATGCATCGGTAATGGAGCAAGAGTTGCTGCAGTGGCAGTGGGAACATACCCTCTTTGATTACCATCTGGTTTAGACTTAGTTTTGAAAGACTGTTATTATGTGCCTGCAGCTAGTAGGAATTTGATTTCTATTTCATGCTTAGCACTAGAAGGCTATGTGATTACCTTCTTTAAGGACCATTGTAACATTCTTTATGAAAGAAATAAAATTGCAAATGGTTTCCTTATTAACGATCTTTATCAGCTACATATTGATGTACCTATTCTAACTATTGAGCAAAACGTGAATGCCAAACGACCTAGGGATAGTCCAAATGATAGATATCTATGGCACCTGAGATTAGGTCATATAGCAGAAGATAGGATCAACAAATTGAAGAAAAATGGGCTATTGAGTCCATTGACTTTCGAGTCATATCCAACTTGTGAATCTTGTCTTCAAGGCAAAATGACTAAACTCCTTTTTATAGGACATGGGGAAAGGGCCACAGATCTCCTTGCCCTAGTACATACTGATGTGTGCGGCCCATTTGATGTGCCAACTAGAGGCAATTTTGTCTACTTCATTACCTTTACCGATGATCTGTCTAGGTATGGGTATGTGTATCTTATGAGACACAAGTCTGAAGCTTTTGAAAAGTTCAAAGAATTCAGACATGAAGTAGAAAAATAAACTGAAAAACCCATTAAGGTTCTTCGATCAGATCGAGGAGGTGAATACCTTAGCCAAAAATTCCTAGACTATCTCAAGGATAATGGCATAGTCTCTCAATGGACTCCACCAGGAACACCTCAACTCAACGAAATTTCAGAATGGAGAAATCAGACTCTATTGGATATGGTCCGATCCATGATGAGCTTCACAGACCTCCCTGATTTTCTTTGGGGACATTCATTATTAACTTTAATTTATCTACTGAATAGGGTTCCCTCTAAAATAATTCCTACCACACCGTATGAGATATGGCACGGTAAGAAACCAAATCTGAGTCATCTCAGAATTTGGGGTTGTCTGGCTCATGTCAAAAGACAACAAGCGGATAAGTTAGAGTTTAGGTCCTTCAGAGCTCGATTCATAGGATATCCTAAAGAGTCATTAGGATACTATTTCTATATTCCAGAAGACCACAATGTGATTGTGAGTCAACATGCCATCTTTCTTGAAAAATAGTTTATTCAAGATAGCGGCATTGGAAAGCAGATCAAGCTTGATGAGAAAGTCTCACAAGTAGAACGAGCTAAGGACTAATTGGAACCAAATCAGAGTTGAGCCAATAAGAACACTACCTCCTCCACCTCGTAGATCGGAAAGAGTTTCCCATCCTCCTAAAAGATACTTAGGTATTATTTCAGAGGAAGTAGAGAAAATGTTCCTCGTAGGTAATGGTGCTCATGGTGATGATCCCAAAACCTACAACGAGGCGATATCAGATATCGACTCCGAGAAATGGCTAGAGACAATGCAGTCAGAAATTGACTCGATGCACTCAAACCAAGTCTGGACCTTGGTAGATCCACCAGAAGGTATAGTACCTATTGGGTGTAAATGGATCTTCAAGAGAAAGATTGGTGCAGATGGGAATGTGGAGACATTCAAGGCTAGACTAGTGGCAAAAGGTTATAGTGAACGTGAAGGCATTGACTATCAGGATACTTTTTTTCTAGTGGCTATGCTAAAATCCATCCGCACATTGCTTGCCATTGCAACCTATTTCGATTATGAAATATGGCAAATGGACGTGAAAATGGCATTCTTGAATGGATATCTTGAAGAAGATATCTATATGGAATAGCTGCTAGGTTTCACATCCAGTGATACTGATCACAAGGTTTGCAAGCTGCAAAGGTCCATATATGGACTTAAGCAAGCATCTCGAAGCTGGAACACTCGTTTCAATGATGTGATCAAAATATTTGGTTTCATTAAAAATGAAAAGGAACCATGTGTCTTCAAAAAGGTCAGTGGGAGCACTGTTGTCTTCCTCATATTGTACGTGGATGACATCCTCCTTATTGGGAATGATATTTTCATGTTAACGACAGTGAAAATATGATTGTCCAAGGAATTCTCCATGAAAGACCTAGGTGAAGCATCCTTTATTCTAGGAATTAAGGTCTATAGGGATAGACCGAATAGGATGTTAGGACTTTCATAGAAAATGTACATAGATGAAGTACTAAAGAGGTTTAGTATGGAAAACTCTAAGAGGGAATTAATACCCTTCAGACATGGTATTCATCTTTTGAAGAAGATGTGCCCTAGCACACCTGAGGAAATAGAACGCATAAGCAAGATTCCTTATGCTTCTGCAATAGAGAGCCTCATGTATGCCATGCTATGTACACGATCTGATATAGCCCATGCTGTGAGTGTCACAAGCAGATATCAGTCAAATTCAGATAAAGAATATTGGACTTTTATTAAATGTATCCTTAAGTACTTAAGAAGAACTAAGCATATGATGTTGGTCTTTGGTAATGGAGAACTCCAGGTCCAGGGATACACAGACTCGGATTTCATGTTCGATGTAGATGATCGAAAGTCGACATCTGGGAGTCTGTTTGTGTGCAATGGTGGTGTTGTCAGCTGGATGAGTTCCAAGCAAATCGTGATAGCAGATTCCACCATGGAAGCAAAATATATTGCTACATCAAAGGCTATGAAGGAAGCATTCTGGTACAAGAAGTTTGCTGCAGAAATCGGAGTAATGCCATCAGATGTCATTCCTCTATACAGCGACAACAATGGCACCATAGCCCTTGCTAAGGAGCCAAGGTCTCATCAGAAATCCAAGCACGTTGAGCGGTGATACCACCTCATCCACGATTACCTCAAAAGGGTTACATTGAGGTCAAGAGAGTTGACTCCATAAACAATGTGGCAGACTTGCTTATAAAGCCGTTGGGCCAGTAGAAGATCGAAGCCCACCTTGAGAAGATGAGACTTAGACTTGTAGCCAATTGACTTTAGGACAAGTGGGAGATTGTTAGATATATGTGTCCTAGAAGCCAGAATTGGCTGACACTTATAATACACTTCTAGGGGCAAAATTATAATTTTGACTAAAATCAATAAAATGGGTTATTTTCTATCATATATGTATATTTAGTGTCTGTGATACATCCTTTGAGTTAATGGTAATGATAATTCATATTTTCAAGAGTTGATAATTTAAGACATGAATAATCATTATTAACTCATAAAATGCTCCCGACCATAGGATCATCACGAGGATGGTGATTGACCCGGAAGATTAGTATACAATCACTTCTCTTTAGTATATGAGTCTTGAGTCTACGGTATGGAAACATCGAAGCGAGAGTATAGGTACTCGTTAGAAAATGAGGGCACTAAGCATGACCACCTCGAGTAGTCATTAGGAAGTCTACCTTCTCATCAATGACTGACTCGATGCTGCAGTGGTGTGTCTGGTTCTTTGACCTGAGGTGCATCGATAGTTCACCTTGAGGGTGTTATAGTTTGACTACACCATAACTCGATCTCCTAGCCATATGGAATCCTGAGGTGTATGTTGGCTATAGCATGTTCATTGTAGGAACTGGATTGCATCAAGATGGAATCTATCTACCTCGGTGGTAGAGGAGCAGCCCTATGATGATCATGAGAATCAAGTCCAGAAGCCCATGGCCATGGTAGAGTGAAATAATAGAAAGAGTTTCTATTTAGGTTTTCACATCGGACTTGAATCGAATGATTACATCATATGATAGAGACTAGGGTTTGATGAGTTCACCTTAACCCTAATCTGATCGAAGCTCAAGATAGAAGAACTTAATCACATAGGTAGCTGCACCAAGAGGTTCGCATTCAGCTTTGATGGGTTGCCACCATATATTGCTAGGTGTCACTGGTGGATTTTGGGAGCAATTAGAATGATTTAGATGATCGATCATTCTAGCTGTTTGAATCAGAAGAGTTCTGATCCATCGAAAGGAGTTTCGATGATGTCGATGATAGAGATCATGACATATCCCATTACCATACAGAACTGAACCTAACTAGGTCACACAAACAAGGGTTTGAATCTGGTGATCATCAATTGAACTAATCCAGTTCAATTGATCTGAATGAGATTCAATTAGGTTCAAGAAAATCATGCTAGCACTCGATTGAACCTAACGTTCTTCTTTTACTATCATAAATAGTTGTCCTTACTGAGCCAAAGGAGTTTGTGCTCATCAGAGGCCTTCACTTGGTCTGAACTGGAGCCTGTCCAGGTCAGAAAAAGGTTGTCTTATTTTGTAAGATAATACCTATCATTTTTGGTCACCTGCCATTTCTCGTCCTTTGATTTTGGTCAAAAGTTGATCTTTGACTTGTCAAATGTTGACCATTGATACTTTGACTTCTGTCCATATGTCATGCACCTATTGGAGAGCTGGTTGGGGCCTGTCCCCCTACCAAAACCTGGCAAGGAGGAGGGCGCACGCCACCCTTGGCGTGTGCCCAAGTTGGAGATGCCCAGGAGTCCCTGTTGGATAGGGACTCCATCTCCTTTTTGGATTCCGATTAGAGTTCTCCTAAGAACCAAGTTTGACTGGTCCTAGGCACCATCAAAGGAGGAATCCAAGGAACTCTATTCCCACTAATTAGATTTAGATCTGATTTCACAAAGGGTTGTGATTGGTTGGGAAGAAGAGGAGTTGGATCACAGATAGTCTATAAATAAGACCCTACGCCCAACTCAAATAGCATTGGAAAAGGAATTGAAAATTCCCACGCCCAAGGCTTCCTCTCCTCTCTTCCTCCATGCCAAATCCATCTTCTCCTTCTCCTCTCCATGCCCAAAGTGGTTTGGGTTCTTGGTTGGTGCAATCTAGATGAGAGAAAGGCGACCGAAAGCTAGAAGGTTGCGCTGCTGCAAAGGACAACTGCTAATCTTTGAAAGGTGTTTTGAAGATCCTCCAGATCATATCTAGATTTGATTTTTGGAGATGAGATGAGAAGAAGAGGATCTCTAGATCCAATCTGAGTGGATGCCGGTAGAGGCCAGGCACTTGCGTGGCTAGATCTAGAACCTTCCGCTGCTTATAGGATCATCAACGGGTAATAAGATTACCCACTTCAAGATAAATTAAATTTGATTTAATTTATCTAAATTTATTTTGATTATTAAAATAATAAGAATCAGATCTGAAACATTCCAGATCTGATCTGGATCAAAGAAAAAAATTTTGATATATATCTCTTGATCTGATCATATCTGAACGAACCTGGTTCGAAAAATTAGGATTTTCCTTCAAATGAGATATGTCGTAATCTCCATCATCGACATTATCAAAACATCTTTTGATGGATCAAAATCTTTTTTATTTATATAATTAGAATAATTGATCATCAAAATTATTTTAATTGCTCTCAAAATCCACCAGTGATACCTAGCAGTATATGTTGGCAACCCATCAGAACTAAAAGTGAACCTCTTGGTGCAGCTACCTATGTGATTGAGTTTTTCTATCTTGAGCCCCGATAGGATTAGGGTTAAGGTGAACTCGTCAAACTCAATATCTATCATATAAATTAATCATTCAATTCGAGTCCTATGTGAAACCCTTATAGAAACTCTTTCTATCATCTTCACTCTGCCATGGCTATGAGCTTATGGACTCGATTCTCATGATCATCATAGGGCTACTCAGCATCTACCGAGGTAGATAAATCTCTTATTGGTGCAATCCAATTCCTACAATGAATCTACTATAGCTAACATACACCTTAGGATTTTGAATGGCTAGGAGATCGAGTTATGGTGTAGTCAAAATACAATACCCTCAAGGTGAATTGTCGATGCACCTTAGGTTAAAGAACTAGATACACTACTGCAACATCGAGCTAGTCATCGATAAGAAGGTAGACTTCCTTATGAATACTCGAGGTGATTACACTTAGTGCCCTCGTTCTCTAACGAGTACCTATACTCTCGCTCTGGTATCTCCACACCATAGAATCAAGACTCATCTACTCAAAGAAAGCGATCATACACCAATCTTCCAGATCAATTACCATCCTCGTGATGATCCTACGGTCGGAAGTAGTTTATAAGTTAATTATAAAAATTCATATCTTAAATTTTCAACTCTTTGAAAATGTGAATTATCATTATCATTAACTCAAAGGATGTATCACATACACTTTAAATACACACCATGATAGAAATTTTTTTTTTTATTAATTTATAGTCAAAATTATAAAATTATTCTTAGAAGTGTATTATAAGTGTTAGCCAATCTAGCTTCTAGGGCACACATCTAACAAACTTCCACTTGACCTAAAGCCAATTGGCCACAAATCTAAGTCCTATCTTCTCAAGGTGGGCTTCGATCTTCTGCTGGCCTAAAGGCTTCATCAGTGGATCTGCCACATTATCCGTGGAGTCGACTATCTTGACCTCAACGTAATCCTTTTCGAGATAATCACGGATGAGATGAAATCGCCGCTTGATGTGCTTAGATTTTTGATAAGACATCGGCTCGATAGCTAGGGCTATGGCACCATTATTGTCATAGTACAGAGGGATGGTATTCGATGGCATTACTTCGAGTTCTATGGTGAACTTTTTATACCAGAATGCCTTCTTTGCAGCTTTTGATGTAGTAATGTACTCTACTTCCATTATGAAATCTGCTATCACAGTCTGCTTGGAACTCTTCCAGCTAACAGCACCACCATTACATACAAATAGACTACTAGATGTCGACTTTCGATCATCTATATCAAACATAAAATCTAAATTTGTATAACCCTGGACCTAGAGTTCTTCAATATCAAAAACTAAGAACATATCCTTAATCCTTCTTAAGTACTTAAGGATACATTTCACAGAAGTCTAGTGCTCTTCACCTGGATTCGACTGATATCTACTCGTGACACTCATAGAATGGGTGATATCAGATCGTGTACATAGCATGGTGTATATGAGGCTCCCTATTGCTAAAGCATAAGGGATCTTGCTCATGTGTTCAATCTTCTCAGGTGTGTTGGGATACATCTTCTTGAAGAGATGAATGCCATGTCTGAAGAGCACCAATCCCCTCTTGAAGTTTTTCATGCTAAACCACTTTAGTACCTCCTCTATGTACATCTTCTATGAGAGATCCAACATCCTATTCAGTCTATCCCTATAGACCGTAATTTCTAGAATAAAGGATGCCTCTCCTAGGTTTTTTATAGAGAATTCTTTTGATAACCATATTTTAACTGTGGTCAACATGAAAATATCATTCCCAATAAGGAGGATGTCATCCACGTACAGTACCAGGAAGGCAACAGTGCTCCCACTGACCTTTCTGGATGCACACGATTCCTTCTCGTTCTTGATGAATCCAAATAATTTGATCACATCATTGAAAAGAGCATTCTAGCTTCGAGATGCTTGCGAAAGTCCATAGATAGACCTTTGCAGCTTGTAGACCTTATGATCAGCATCACTGGATATGAAATCTAGTGGTTGTTCCATATAAATATCTTCTTCAAGATATCCATTTAAGAATATCATTTTCACATCCATCTGTCATATTTCATAATTGAAATAGACTACAACAGCAAGTAATGTGTGGATGGATTTTTGTATGGCTACTGGAGAGAAGGTATCCTGATAGTCAACGCCTTCATGCTGACTATACCCTTTCGCCACTAACCTAGCCTTGAATATCTTCACATTCTCATCTGCACCTATCTTTCTCTTGTAGATCCATTTACATCTAATAGCTACTATACCTTTAAGTAGATCTACCAAGGTCCAGACTTGGTTCGAGTGCATTGAGTCAATCTCTGACTTCATTACCTCTAACCATTTTTCGAAGTTGATATCTAATATCGCCTCATCATAGGTTTTGGGATCATCACCATGAACCCCATTTTTCATGAGAAATATTTTCTCTACATCCTCCAAAATAGTATCAAGTAACTTTCAAGAGGATGGAAAATCCTTTCTGATCTACGAGGTAGAGGAGGTAGTGATTGGACTGGCTCAATCTAATTGGGTTTCATAGGGTCCCTAGCTTGTTGCTCTTTTGAGACTTTCTTCTCGAGCCTAATCTGCCTTCCGATGCCACCATCTTGAATAAACTATTTTTCAAGGAAGATGACATGTCGACTCACAATCACATTATGGTCTTTCAAAATATAGAAATAACATCCTAATGACTTCTTAGGGTATCCTATGAACCAAGCTCTAAAGGATCTATACTCTAACTTGTTTGCCTATTATCTTTTGACATGAGTCGGACAATCCCAAATTTTGAGGTGACTCAGACTTGGTTTCTTACCAAACCATACCTCATACGGTGTGGTAGGAACCATTTTAGAGGAAACCTTATTCAATAAATATATAGCGGTCATTAGACTATGTCTCCAAAAAAAACTCAAGGAGGTTCGTGAAGCTCATGATAGATCAGACCATATCTAATAAGGTCTGATTTCTCCGTTCTGAAATTCTATTGAGTTGAGGTGTTCCAGGTGGAGTCTATAAAGAGACTATGCCATTTTGCATAAGATAGTCTAGAAATTTTTTTTAAGGTATTCACCTTCTCGATTTGATCAAAGAACTTTAATGGATTTTTTGGTTTGTTTTCTACTTCATGTCAGAATTCTTTGAACTTTTCAAAAGCTTTAGATTTATGTCGCATCAAATACACATACACATATCGAGATAAATCATTGATAAAGATGATAAAGTAGACATAGTTGCCTCTAGCCGGTACATCAAATGGGCCGCACACATCAGTATGTACTAGAGCAAGTAGTTCTATGGCCCTTTTCCCATGTTCTATAAAAGGAAGCTTGGTCATTTTGCCATGAAGGCATGATTCACAAATCAGATATGATTCAATAGCCCGAATTTCTTCAATTTGTTAACCCTATTTTCCGCTATATGACCTAGCCTAAGGTGCCACAGATACCTATCATTTAGACTATCCCTAGGTCATTTTAATCCTATGGCATTCACGTTTTGCTTGATATTGAAAATAGAAATATTGATATGTAACTGATAGAGACCATTTATAAGGAAACCACTTATAATTTTATTTCTTTCATAAAGAATATTATAATGATCCTTAAGAAAACTAATTACATAGCTTTCTTGTGCTAAACATGAAATAGAAATCAAATTCCTACTTACTGCAGGCACATAAAAATAGTCTCTAAGAACTAAATCTAATCCTAACAGTAATCATAGAGGGTAGGTTCCCACGACCACTATAGCAACTCTTGCTCCATTCTTGATGCGTAGGATCATCTCATTATCCCTTAGCCTCCTTCTATCCTCAAGATCCTACATAGAAGTGCATAAGTGAGCACTAGAACCAGAGTCAAGTACCCAATTGGATGCAGAAAAAATCATAAGATTAGATTCTATAATGAGCATACCTTCAGAAGGACCTACCTCCTTCTTGTTCTTCAAGCTGGCCAGGTACAAGGGGCAGTTCTAGTTTCAATGACCGTCTGTGTTGCAGTGAAAATAATTTTCTTTATCAGTGACCTTCTTCTTCGGCTTTACCTTCTTCTTCTTCCCACCATCCACCTTCTGCTTCTTCACAGACTTCTTCTTCTTTTCAAAAGACTTTCTCTTAAAAGAAGTTTGCTTCATAGCTAGTACTGAGCCTTTAGAATCTTTCATAAAAAGCTCAGCAGTAACTAGCATTTTCATAAGTTCTACTAGAGTATTCTATAGTTTATGCATATGGTAGTTAATGATGAACTATCCATACGCATCAGTCAAGGATTGTAAAATTATATCAATCTACAAATCCTTGTCCAACTTGACATCGAGCTTCTCAAGCTCTTCTAAATTCTTGATCATCATCAGACATTGATCTTGGATTGACTGTCCATCATGCATTTGAGCCTTAAAAAATCTTTTAGTGACTTGATATTTGGCTGCACGACTTTGTTCACCAAACAACTCTTACGAGTGAGCCAACATTTGATGGCTAGTCTTAATATCTTCATGTTGGTGTTGGAGCTCATCAGACATCGAGCCTAATATATAATACCTGGCTTTGTTATCATCATCCATCCACTTCTCTAGATGCTCTCGGATCAGTGGATGGACGGGTTGGTAATATGGGAGGATCCTATTCCAACACATGAGTCAACTTCTCAGAATCCAAAATAATTTTAAAGTTTCAGAGCCAATCCTTGAAGTTGGATCCGATCAGTCTATGGGTGTCTAGTATATGGGCTAGTGGGTTGGACGTAGATATTTTTCTGTGGAAAGTCAAAGTTTCTAGTTAGACTTTATAATTAGACTTTATCAATTTATTTAAAAATTTTATTTTTTTAAATAAATTAGGCTCCTACAATTATCTTGAATCCCTATACTCTTTGGGCAGAGATGCAAAAATCTTTATGATCAATTGATTTTTAGTAGGTGGTGCGGTCCCATCGACTGGCTCACCATCTCACCTAATAGTTATTGGTAATGGGTCAATCGATGAGTGGGCAACTCTTAACCAATAATTCTCTAATCATGGTGCACCTAATCTCGATCTCCAATTTATGAATCTCACCATGTTGAAATATTGATCCACTCCTTGGTTAAGTCAGATCCACCATTTGCACGAATTGGATTTCAAATTGGGTCCCTCACGGTATCTAGAATATTGAGCCAAACCCATCCTCCAACCCATAGCATCCAATGCCTAATAAATGTAGTTGCATCTTTTCGATGCAACTGAGCTGTTGTAATCAGTCGAGAACAATCAACCTCGGGAAGGGCCCGCACATATACAATGCTGGAAGACTAATTGACTTAATATTTTCTTAGGAAGATTCTTAAAGAAAGTAGTGCAGGGTTTGCAGTGCTACTTTCAAAAATTTTTTTAAAAATAGATAAATTATAGTAAAAAATTAATTAATCTAACTAATTAATTTTTGATCATCTCAGAATATTAAGCTCTGTACTAAGGATCTAAACATAATATGCATGCATTCATATAGATCTGAAAATAAAACTATGTAGCAAACTCTTTACTACATCTATTTGTTCAGAACACAATATCTTTTCACGGGTAGCTGATCATCACAATCTGAATTCATTAGATAATGCTCTGGTGTCACACCACAATCACACATATGTTCGGCCTCTATGGTTGGTCCACGTGGAGCTCCTGATCCCGATCAGCCCCACTAGAGTGCTAGCTCCTTACCAAAGCCTTCAATGGCTGATCATGATCAATCCGATAGATCATATATTTTCTAATTTTTTAAATATTTTAAAAAATTAAAACATAAATACTAAAGATTGATGAAGAGGTGTTTCAAATTTGGTGGCAATCCGATGCTCACAGCACTCGATCTCTCCACTCGAACCTAGATTTCCAAATCTAGGGTTTCACTCTGCCCAAAAAATCTGACACACTGAAAATCCTATCATGCTCTCTCTATGTGAAGTTTTTCTATAAAACAAGTTTTCATGAAAAGAGGACTTTTAGATCTATAAACCTTATTTAGATCATATCTAAAAGTTGGGTATCCTTGAGGTGAAAATCAGAAGAGAAGAGAGGCATGAGGGAAAAATAAGATGCTATAGGACCCTACTCACCATCACTCCAAGATTTTTCTCGTCCAAAACTAATGCCCAACCACATTGAAGATTTTACCATGGAATGCTAACCCCCTCTATTGCATGCAAAAAAATTCTTATAATTTATTGATGTGAATACCATGGGAAAGGCACGTGAAAAGTGATAAGGGTGGGAGGTTGAACTTGTTTCAACCTCCCAACCAACATCAAATTTAAAAGCCTTCTTATCCCTATCCAATGCCCATACCAGAGTATTTGATGTGTAAAAAGACTCTCCTTCTACATGTCCACTCTAAGAATGCATAAAAAATTGCATGAAGTAAAATCAAAGTGGGCATGGGAAAAGGATAAGAACAGGAGGGAGTTGAGAAGTTTCAACTTCTACATTGAATTCAAAATTCAAATTATTTTGACCAGTCCAACCATTGGACCAGGTCAAAGGCAGAAAAGATAAGAGGTGCAGAAGGTATCTAGATGTGAGAAAAAATTCACATAAAATAAAGAGGGGCGTGGGTCAAAGGTTGGTCAAATATTATAGGTGTAGGAAGTTGAAAGTTCAAACCTCCTTTGACTTTTCAAAATTGGTTTCAACTAAACCAATTATTCCAGGCCCAATAAGACTAGGTCAAATCTAGCTAAATTAGGCTTAATCCAACTTATTAAATTTTTAATCAAATTAGAAATTAATTTGGTTCATCCTCGGATTAAATTCGGATCAAATCTTCCACAATGATTAGGTCAACTCATGACTTGATCGGGTCAAACCCAATCGAATCCAATTCGATCAAACTTGATCCAATCCCATCACTCCATCAAATTTAGTTAATCAACAATCAAATTACTAATTAATCCTCAATAAACATAGAGTTCCAATCGGATGGATGTCTGGACAATAGAGTCCATCAACATGAAACTCCTGAAGAGTCCCAAACCAGTGAGACTCTTGAATCTAATATCCCAAACGAATCAAACTCACAAACATAGAGTCTCAGATTAGTGGGACTCTTGATCAGAGAATCCTAGATGAGTAGGACTCAGAGTCCCAGTCTAGCAGAACTCTTGACCATAGTGTCCTAGGTCATTAGGATGCTTGATCAACCATCAGATTAGATAGGAACTCCTTATGTATGTGACCCCATAGGTTCAAATTCTAAGCTGGTAGCATAGAAATCAATTTTCTATACCAATTGACGTGATCATCTAGCAATGGTACCCGACGTCCGAATAGGTCAAAAAATTGCAACGTAATAATGACGAACCTGTGGAATATGGTTACCATATAATTCATCCCCTTGACCTCGATGCTCAAAGGATGATTTAAGATTTACTGTCAATCTTAAAATTCATCCATATTGTATTTCAAAATTCAGCATCCATCATATGGACTACCCCGATCGAGGATTTGCTAAATTGAAATACAACGATGCACTTGCTCCAACTCTTGAAGGGGTCAATCCCATCTTGACCGACACACTGACAAGCCAAGTACTTGACTGCCCCAAGTAGCCTTCCATCACTGAATTAGAAATTTAGGTAGTCCGGTATCTAAGTATAGTGAGTTGCTTGCAAGTCACCATGGTGGTCTCAGGTCTAAGGAACACTTATATCCATATCCTTTAGGACTAATCTTGATAGAAGAAAAGCTCTGAAGTTGGTTATGTTCAGTGCAGATGTACCCATACATCTCACTTGCATGACATATCAGTGTCTCGGTATTCCTTGGTTACAAGGACAACCAACTTATATGGCACACAATGATCTACACTCGATAAATATTATCGTCCTAAGTAACAACGTATCTTTTGGTCATGAACAATTTAAGGACTAAATGATAAATCCTCCTTTGTCAAATCTAGATAGTCCTAAAGACTTCATCACAACATAGGAGTTCATTAGAGGACAATAAATTTTATGATGAAGAATGATAAAATAACTTTTATTAATTTATGATTCATATATAATTATAAATGTATAGTCTAACTGTCAACAGGCTAACAATTAACTTTGGAACATATTTCCAACAATCTCCCACTTAGATTAAAATCAATCGGTGCAGTATCCAATACATATCTTCGACTTGAAGTCATGGAACTCCTTCATCGTAATAGCTTTAGTGACTGGGTCGGCCAGGTTCTCCTTTCCATCGATCTTCTGAAGGTTAGCATCACCTCGATCCATAATTTTTCGGACAAGGTGGAAGCGGTGCAGAATATGCTTCATCCGCTGGTGTGCTTTAGGTTCCTTCGCCTGAGCAATAGCTCCAGAGCTATCACAATAGAGCAGAACATGACCACCAAGTGAGGGTGCCACTCCAAGCTCGGTGATGATTTTTCTCAACCACACCACTTCTTTGGCAGCATCGATGCAGCAACATACTCTACCTCACAAATTGAATTGGCCATAGTATGCTGCTTAGAGCTCTTCTAGCAAACAGCCCCACCATTAAGGGTGAATATATATCCTGACACACTCTTACTATCATCATGATCCCGACACACTCTTACTATGATCATGATCAGACTAAAAACTGGAGTCTGTGAACCCCACAAGTTTCAAGTCCATTTCACCATATACAAGCCACTAGTCCTTAGTATTTCTCAAATACATTAGGATGATTCTAACAACCTTTCAGTGGTTTTTTCTTGGATCAGATTGGTATCTACTCACTATCCCTAGTGAGTATGCCACATCTAATCATGTACATTGAAGAAAAATCCTGATTTCTCGGATCAGGTTCGTTCGGATCTGATCGGATCAAGAGATATATTTCAAAACTTTTTCTCTTTGATCCTAATCAAATCTAAGATGTTTCAGATCTAATCCTTATTATTCTAATAATAAAAATAAAATCTAAATAAATTAAATCAAATTTAATTTACCTTGATGTAGGATAATCCTATTGCCCATTGATGATCCTGTAAGCAGTGGAAGGTTCTGGATCTAGCCACGTAAGTGCCTGGCCTCTTCCAGTATCTACTCAGGTTGGATCTGAAGATCCTCTTCTTCTTTATCACATCTCTAAAAATTAGATCTGGATCTGATCTGAAGGATCTTCAAAATACCTTTTGAAGATCAACAGTTATCCTTTGCAGCAGCACAGCCTTTTAGCTTTCTATCGCCTTTCTCTCATCTGGATTGCACCAACTAAGATCCCAAACTCCTTTGGGCGTGGAGAGGAGAGGGAGAAGGTGGACTTGGCATGGAGGAGGAGAGGAGAGGCAGCCTTGGGGCGTGGGAATTTCAATTGCTCTTTGAGTTGGGCGTAGGGTCTTATTTATAGACTAAGCGTGACCCAACTCCTCTTCTTCCCAAACAATCACAACCCTTTGTGAAATCAGATCTAAATCTGATTGGTGAAAATAGAGTCCCTTGGATTCCTCCTTAGATGTTGCCTAAGATCAGCCAAACTTGATTCTTAGGAGAAGTCTAATCGAAATCCAAACGGGAGATGGAGTCCCTATCCAACAGGAACTCCTAGGCGCCTCCAGCTTGGGCACACGCCAAGGGTGGCGTGCACCCTCTTCCTTACCAAGTTCTAGCAGGGGGACAAGCCCCCACCAGCTCTCCAATAGGTGTATGACACATGGACAGAAGTCAAAGTATCAATGGTCAATATTTGACCAGTCAAAGGTCAACTTTTGACCAAAGTCAAATGATGAGAAATGGCAGGTGACCAAAAATGGTAGGTATTATCTTACAAAATAAGACAACCCTTTTTTGACATAGATAGGCTCCAGTCAGACTAAGTGAAGGCCTCTGATTGAGCATAAACTCCTTTGGCTCAGTCAGGATAACTATTTATGATAGTAAAAGAAGAACGTTAGGTTCAATCGAGTGCTAGCATGATTTTCTTGAACCTAATTGAATCTCATTCAGATCAATTGAACTGGATCAGTTCAATTGATGATCACCAGATTCAAACCCTTATTTGTGTGATCCTAGTTAGGTTTAGTTCTGTATGGTAATGGGATATGTCATGATCTCTATCATCGACATCATCGAAACTCCTTTCGATGGATCAGAAACTCTTCTGATTCGAATAGCTAGAATGATCGATCATCTAAATCATTCTAATTGCTCCCAAAATCCATTGGTGACACCTAGCAGTATATGGTGGCAACCCATCAGAGCTGAATGCGAACCTCTTGGTGCAGCTACCTATGTGTGATTAAGTTCTTCTATCTTGAGCCCCGATCATATTAGGGTTAAGGTGAACTCGTCAAACCCTGATCTCTATAATATGATGTAATCATTTGATTCAAGTCCGATGTGAAAACCTAAATAGAAACTCTTTCTATTATTTCACTCTGCCATGGCCATGGGCTTCTGGACTTGATTCTCATGATCATCATAGGGCTGCTCCTCTACCACTGAGGTAGATAGATTCCATCTTGATGCAATCCAGTTCCTACAATGAACATGCTATAGCCAACATACACCTCAGGGTTTTGTATGGCTAGGAGACCGAGTTATGGTATAGTCAAACTATAACACCCTCAAGATGAACTGCCGATGCACCTCAGCTCAAAGAACTCAGACACACCACTGCAGCATCGAGTCAGTCATTGATGAGAAGGTAGACTTCCTAATGACTACTCGAGGTGGTCACGCTCAGTGCCCTCATTCTCTAACGAGTACCTGTAGTCTCGCTTCGGTGTCTCCACACCGTAGACTCAAGACTCATCTACTAAAGAGAAGTGATTGTACACCAATCTTCTGGATCAATCACCATCCTCATGATGATCCTATGGTCGGGAGCATTTTATGAGTTAATAATGATTATTCATGTCTTAAATTTTCAACTCTTGAAAATATGAATTATCATTACCATTAACTCAAAGGATGTATCACAGACACTAAATACACATATGTGATAGAAAATAACCCATTTTATTCATTATAGTCAAAATTATAATTTTGCTCCTAGAAGTGTATTACAAGTGTCAGCCAATTCTGGCTTCTAGGGCACATATATCTAACAATCTCCCACTTGTCCTAAAGCCAATTGGCTACAAGTCTAAGTCCCATCTTCTTAAGGTGGGCTTCGATCTTCTGCTGGCCCAACGACTTTGTAAGTGGGTCTGCCACATTATCTGTGGAGTTGACTCTCTTGACCTCGACGTAACCCTTCTCGAGGTAATCGTGGATGAGGTGGTATCGCCGCTCAATATGCTTGGATTTCTGGTGAGACCTCGGCTCCTTAGCAAGGGCTATGGCGCCATTGTTGTCGCAGTATAGAGGAATGGCATCTGATGGCATTACTCCAATTTCTGCAGCAAACTTCTTGTACCAGAATGCTTCCTTCGTAGCCTCTGATGCAGCGATATATTCTGCTTCCATGGTGGAATCTGCTATCATGGTTTGCTTGAAACTCTTCCAGCTGACAGCACCACCATTGCACACAAACAGACTCCCAGATGTCGACTTTCGATCATCTACATCGGACATGAAATTCGAGTCTGTGTATCCCTGGACTTGGAGTTCTCCATTACCAAAGACCAACATCATATCCTTAGTTCTTCTCAAGTACTTAAGGATACATTTCACAGAAGTCCAGTGTTCTTCACCTGGATTTGACTGATATCTGCTTGTGACACTCACAGCATGGGCTATATCAGGTCGTGTACATAGCATGGCATACATGAGGCTCCCTATTGCAGAAGCATAAGGGATCTTCCTCATGCATTCTATTTCCTCAGGTGTGCTAGGGCACATCTTCTTGGAAAGATGAATACCATGTCTGAAGGGTATTAATCCCCTCTTAGAGTTTTCCATACTAAACCTCTTTAGTACTTCTCTATGTACATCTTCTGTGAAAGTCCTAGCATCCTATTCGGTCTATCCCTATAGACCTTAATTCCTAGAATAAAGGATGCTTCACCTAGGTCTTTCATGGAGAATTCCTTGGACAACCATAATTTGACTGTTGTCATCATGGGAATATCATTCCCAATAAGGAGGATGTCATCCACGTATAATATGAGGAAGACAACAGCGCTCCCACTGACCTTTTTGAAGACACATGGTTCCTCTTCATTTTTGATGAAACCAAACATTTTGATCACATCATTAAAATGAGTGTTCTAGCTCCGAGATGCTTGCTTAAGTCTATATATGGAGCTTTGCAGCTTACATACTTTATGATCAACATCACTGGATGTGAAACTTAGTGGCTGTTCCATATAGATATTTTTCTCAAGGTATCCATTTAAGAAT
>QRFJ01001722.1:0-88834 GCA_006176705.1 Cocos nucifera
GTTAGATATATGTGCCCTAGAAGCCAGAATTGGCTGACACTTGTAATACACTTCTAGGGGCAAAATTATAATTTTGACTATAATTAATGAAATGGGTTATTTTCTATCACATATGTGTATTTAGTGTCTGTGATACATCCTTTGAGTTAATGGTAATGATAATTCATATTTTCAAGAGTTGAAAATTTAAGACATGAATAATCATTATTAACTCATAAACAGCTCCCGACCATAGGATCATCACGAGGATGGTGATTGATCCGGAAGGTTGGTGTACGATCGCTTCTCTTTAGTAGATGAGTCTTGAGTCTACGGTGTGGAGACACCGGAGCGAGAGTACAGGTACTCGTTAGAGAACGAGGGCACTGAGCGTGACCACCTCGAGTAGTCATTAGGGAAGTCTACCTTCTCGTCAATGACTGACTCGATGCTGCAGTAGTGTGTCTGGTTCTTTGACCTGAGATGCATCGGCAGTTCACCTTGAGGGTGTTATAGTTTGACTACACCATTACTCGGTCTCCTAGCCATATGGAACCCTGAGGTGTATGTTGGCTATAGCATGTTCATTGTAGGAACTGGATTGCATCAAGATGGGAATCTATCTACCTCGGTGGTAGAGGAGTAGCCCTATGATGATCATGAGAATCAAGTCCAGAAATCCATGGCCATGGTAGAGTGAAATAATAGAAAGAGTTTCTATTTAGATTTTCACATTGGACTCGAATCGAATGATTACATCATATGACAGAGACTAGGGTTTGACGAGTTCACCTTAACCCTAATCTGATCGGGGCTCAAGATAGAAGAACTTAATCACACAGGTAGCTGCACCAAGAGGTTCGCATTCAGCTCTGATGGGTTGCCACCATATACTGCTAGGTGTCACTGGTGGATTTTGGGAGCAATTAGAATGATTTAGATGATCGATCATTCTAGCTGTTCGAATCAGAAGAGTTCTGATCCATCGAAAGGAGTTTCGATGATGTCTATGATAGAGATCATGACATATCCCATTACCATACAGAACTGAACCTAACTGGGTCACACAAACAAGGGTTTGAATCTGGTGATCATCAATTGAACTGATCTAGTTCAATTGATCTGAATGAGATTCAATTAGGTTCAAGGAAATCGTGCTAGCACTCGATTGAACCTAACGTTCTTCTTTTACTATCATAAATAAGTTGTCCTGACTGAGCCAAAGGAGTTTGTGCTCAATCAGAGGCCTTCATATGGTCTGACTGGAGGTTGTCCAAGTCAGAATAGGTTGTCTTATTTGTAAGACATTACCTGCCATTTTTGGTCACCTGCCATTTCTTGTTCTTTGACTTTGGTCAAAAGTCTACCTTTGACTGGTCAAACGTTGACCATTGACCACTTTGACTTTTGACCACATGTCATGCACCTATTGGAG
Organism: Cocos nucifera; assembly: GCA_006176705.1. NCBI lineage: Eukaryota > Viridiplantae > Streptophyta > Magnoliopsida > Arecales > Arecaceae > Cocos > Cocos nucifera. Next base: position 1,415 of record QRFJ01001722.1, read on the forward strand.
AGCTGGTGGGGGCCTGTCCCCCTGCCAGAACCTGGCAAGGAGAAGGGCGCACGCCAAGGGTGGCGTGAGCCCAAGTTAGGAGGCGCCTAGGAGTCCTTGTTGGACAAGGACTCCACCTCCCTTTTGGATTCCAATTCAGAGTTCTACTAAGAATCCAGTTTGACTGGTCTTAGGCACCCTCTAAGGAGGAATCCAGGGGTCTCTATTCCAACCAATCAGATTTAGATCTGATTTCACAAAGGGTTGTGATTGGTTGAGAGGAAGAGGAGTTGGATCACAAGAGGTCTATAAATAAGACCCTGCGCCCAACCCTAATTCTAATGCAATTCAATTGAGAAACCCCACGCCCCAAGGCTGCCTCTCCCCTCCTTCTCCATGCCATAGTCTCTTCTCCCCTTGCTCTCCACGTCCAAAAGGAGTTTTGGACTTTGGTTGGTGCGATTCAGATCAAAGGAAAGGCGATCAAAAGCAAGAAGGCTGCGCTGCTGCAAAAGGACGACTGCAGATCTTCAAAAGAGTTTTGAAGATCCTCCAGATCAGATCCAGATCTGATTTTTGGAGGGGTGATAGAGAAGAAGAGGATCTCCAGATCCAACCCGAGTGGATACCGGTAGAGGCCAGGCGCTTGCGTGGCTAAGATCCAGAACCTTCCGCTGCAATCAGGATCATCTACAGGGTAATAGGATTACCCAAATCAGGTAAATTAAATTTGATTTAATTTATCTTATTTTATTTTATTTATTAAAATAATAAGAATCAGATCTGAAACATATCAAGATCTGATTGAGATCAAGAGAAAAATTTTTGAAATATATCTCTTGATCTGATCAGATCTGGAACGAACCTGGACCGGGAAATCAGGATTTCCCTTCAACTGGTATCAGAGCCATGGTTCTAAATTGTTTAGATCTGATTTTAATTTTATTTTAATTAGAAAATAAAGTGATTTCAGATGTCACATGAGATGTGATCAGATCTGAAATCAGAAAAAATTAAAATTAAATGATTTGGATCTAAGAACATGAAGATATGCATGACTAGTTCTAGAATAGAATAGTTCTATAGAATAGTTTTGCATGTCTTTGATTTAATCTGATTAAATCATATTTTAGATCTTCTTATTTACTATTTTTCTGATATTATAAGTGTTATAATAACATCTGATAAATAGCAAATAAAAATTATTTAATTTTAAATATCATATGAGATATGATTGATGCATGTCTAGACTAGTTGTAGAATAGTTCTACATAATTGTCTAGATTAGAATTTATTTTGATTAGATCAATTTAAATCTAATTTTTTAGATTATTATGAGATAATTTAGATCTGAAAACATGCATGATTATGATACATGAGATGTATGCAAAATATGCCATGATTAGATCTACTTTATATATGAGATATATGATATAGATCTGATATTGTTTTGTAGTATTGAATGTTCCTGATTAAGGCGTTCCTCTTGGCCGTCCGGTCATAAGAACGAAGAAGGGTTTAAAGGCCCTCTCTTCCCATTCGATGGGGTGTTCTTATGATGTGTAGGGGTGCTGCGTGTTCGTCCTTAATCAGAAACCCAAAACTTACTTTCTGCAAAACCCTAGATCCTGAAACCCTAGGATTTATTGTGCATATTTTGTTTATGAACCCAACTTAATTAAGAATTAAGTTTATGGAATATTAATTAGGTCTAAAATTGAGAATTTCAGATCTAAGACATATTCATAATACTGGGTTCGGGCTTGGGTAGCTCAATTAGGTCTAAGCGGTTGATCAAACCGAATCAAGAGTTGGTTAGATGGGATCAACAATGCTTAAATTGACCAGCCTAATAGGATTAAGTCTGGGTCAAGATCGAGTCACGATCAAGCAAGACCTAATTAGGCTCAGAGGTTAGAGTCTGGATTGTAGGCTAACCCAATTGGTTCTGACTCAACAATTTGGTGTCTAAGGTAAGTTTGGCACAGACGACCGACTGGTTTTTAATTGGAAGCTACTCGACCTGAATGCGTTCTTGTGCGAGTTAACGGCATATTCCTTCCACCGGTCTCACTTACCTGGCCATATCTGTTGACACAGTTCTGATCTGAGGTGGTCAATAATCCGAGCTAACCCATGCCACTAGGTTAGTCATAATTGTTATGACTAAGCCAAGTCTAGTTTAATGAGACCTGAATCAATTCTCCCTAAGAAAAGATTAAGTCTGAGGTCTTCCACCATTGTAGATGTGCGGGCCCTTCCCGGGGTTGATTGTTCTCGGCTGGATACAGTGGCTCAGTTGCACCGGGAAGACGCAACCATGTCTATTAGGCATTGGATGCTATGGGCTGGAGGATGAGTTGGGCTCAATATTTCGGATACGGTGAGAGACCCAATTAGGAACCCAGTCTATGCAAATGGTGGGTCTGACTTAACTAAGGAGTGGATCAATATTCCGGATACGGTGAGATTCATGAATTAGAGACCAAGTTTGGGTGCACCATGATTAGAGAATCATTGAACAAGAGTTGTTCACTCATTGGCTAACCCATCACCAATAACTGTTAGGTGAGGTGATGAGTCAGTTGGTGAGACCGCACCACCCACTAGAAATCATCAATCGCGGAGATTTTCGCATCTCTACAGAGGGAGTGTAGGGATCCGAGAAAATAGTGGGAGCTAATTTGTTTAAAAATAAAATCCCTAAACAAATTGGTCAAGTCAAAATTACAGTATCTAACTAGAATCTTTGACTCTCTACAGGAAAATGTCTGCGTCCAACCCACTGGCACGTATCCTAGACACACATAGACTGACTGGACCCAATTATAAAGATTGGCTCAGGAACTACAAAATTGTTTTGGGTTCAGAGAAGTTAACACATGTTTTGGACCAGGACCCTCCCACCTTACCAGCTCGTCCATCCACTGTTGAACAGAGAGCGTCTCTGGAAAAATGGATTGACGAAGACAATAAGGCCAGATACTACATGTTGGGCTCGATGTCTGATGAGCTCCAGCGCCAACATGAAGATATCGGGACTGCTCGCCAAATGTTGGCTCACCTGCAGGAGATGTTTGGTGAACAGAGTCGCGCAGCCAAATATCAAGTCACAAAATGACTTTTTAAGGCTAAGATGCGTGATGGGCAGTCAGTCCAAGATCACTGTCTGACAATGATCAAGGACATGGAAGAGCTTGAGAAGCTCGGTGTGAAGTTGGACTTGGATCTGCAGAACGATATTATTCTGCAATCCTTGACTGATGCATATGGGCAATTCATCATGAATTACCACATGCATAAACTTCAAAATTCCTTGGCCGAGTTGATGAATATGCTGGTTACCGCTGAGCTTTCTATGAAAGGTTCTAAAGGCTCAGTTCTTGCTATGGAACGGACTTCTTCCAAAAGAAAGTCTTATGGAAAGAAAAAGAAGTCTGTGAAAAAGCAAAAGGTGGAAGGATCAAAGAAGAAGAAGGCAGAACCGAAGAAAAAGGTCGATGGCAAAGGAAAGTGTTTCCATTGCAACAGCGACGGCCATTGGAAGCGGAACTGCCCTACTTACCTGGCCACCCTAAAGAACAAGAAGGAAGGTCCTTCTGGAGGTATGCTCGTTATTGAGTCTAACCTTACGGTTTCTTCTGCATCCAGTTGGGTGCTTGACTCTGGTTCTAGTGCTCATCTGTGCACTTCTATGCAGGGTCTTGAGGATAGCAGGAGGCTGAGGGATGGAGACATGATCCTACGCGTCGGTAATGGAGCAAGAGTTGCTGCAGTAGCCGTGGGAACATACCCTCTTGCGATTACCATCTGGTTTAGACTTAGTTTTAAAAGACTGTTATTATGTGCCTGCAGCTAGCAGGAATTTGATTTCTGTTTCATGCTTAGCACAAGAAGGTTATGTGATCACCTTCTTTAAGGACCATTGTAACATTCTTTATGAAAGAAATAAAATTGCAAATGGTTTCCTTGTTAATGGTCTTTATCAGTTGCATATTGATGTACCTGTTTTAACTATCGAGCAAAACGTGAATGCCAAACGACCTAGGGATAGTCCAAACGACAGATATCTATGGCACCTGAGATTAGGTCATATAGCAGAAGATAGGATTAACAAATTGGAGAAAAATGGGCTATTGAGTCCATTGACTTTTGAGTCATATCCAACTTGTGAATCTTGTCTTCAAGGCAAAATGACTAAACTCCCTTTTGTTGGACATGGGGAGAGGGCCACAGATCTCCTTGCCCTAGTACATACTGATGTGTGCGGCCCATTTCGATGTGCCGGCTAGAGGCAATTTTGTCTACTTCATTACCTTTACCGATGATCTGTCTAGGTATGGGTATGTGTATCTTATGAGACACAAGTCTGAAGCCTTTTGAAAAGTTCAAAGAATTCAGACATGAAGTAGAAAAACAAACTGGAAAACCCATTAAGGTTCTTCGATCAGATCGAGGAGGTGAATACCTTAGCCGGGAATTCCTAGACTATCTTAAGGAAAATGGCATAGTCTCTCAATGGACTCCACCAGGAACACCTCAACTCAACGGGGTTTCAGAACGGAGAAATCGGACTCTATTGGATATGGTTCGATCCATGATGAGCTTCACAGACCTCCCTGATTTTCTTTGGGGACATTCATTATTAACTTCAATCTATCTACTGAATAGGGTTCCCTCTAAAACCGTTCCTACCACACCGTATGAGATATGGCACGGTAAGAAACCAAGTCTGAGTCATCTCAGAATTTGGGGTTGTCCGGCTCATGTCAAAAGACAACAAGCGGACAAGTTAGAGTTTAGGTCCTTTAGAGCTCGATTCATAGGATATCCTAAAGAGTCATTAGGATACTATTTCTACATTCCAGAAGACCACAATGTGATTGTGAGTCGACATGCCATATTTCTTGAAAAATAGTTTATTCAAGATAGTGGCATTGGAAAGCAGATTAAGCTTGATGAGAAAGTCTCACAAGCAGAACGAGCTAAGGACCAAGTGGAACCAAATCAGGTTGAGCCAATAAGAACACTACCTCCTCCACCTCGTAGATCGGAAAGAGTTTCCCGTCCCCCTGAAAGATACTTAGGTATTATTTCAGAGGATGTAGAGGAAATGTTCCTCATAGGTAATGGTGCTCATGGTGATGATCCCAAAACCTACAACGAGGCGATATCAGATATCGACTCCGAGAAATGGCTTGAGGCAATGAAGTCAGAAGATTCGACTCGATGCACTCAAACCAAGTCTGGACCTTGGTAGATCCACCAGAAGGTATAGTACCTATTGGGTGTAAATGGATCTTCAAGAGAAAGATTGGTGCAGATGGGAATGTGGAGACATTCAAGGCTAGACTGGTGGCAAAAGGTTATAGTCAACGCGAAGGCATTGACTATCAGGATACCTTTTCCCCGGTAGCTATGCTAAAATCCATCCGCACATTGCTTGCTGTTGCAGCCTATTTCGATTATGAAATATGGCAAATGGACGTGAAAACGGCATTCCTAAATGGATATCTTGAGGAAGATATCTATATGGAACAGCCGCTAGGTTTCACATCCAGTGATACTGATCACAAGGTTTGCAAGCTGCAAAGGTCCATATATGGACTTAAGCAAGCATCTCGGAGCTGGAACACTCGTTTCAATGATGTGATCAAAAAGTTTGGTTTCATCAAAAATGAAGAGGAACCATGTGTTTTCAAAAGGGTCAGTGGGAGCGCTGTTGTCTTCCTCGTATTGTACGTGGATGACATCCTCCTTATTGGGAATGATATTCCCATGTTGACATCAGTCAAGATGTGGTTGTCCAAGGAATTCTCCATGAAAGACCTAGGTGAAGCATCCTTTATTCTAGGAATTAAGGTCTATAGGGATAGACCGAATAGGATGCTAGGACTTTCACAGAAGATGTACATAGAGGAAGTACTAAAGAGGTTTAGTATGGAAAACTCTAAGAGGGGATTAATACCCTTCAGACATGGTATTCATCTTTCCAAGAAGATGTGCCCCAGCACACCTGAGGAAATAGAACGCATGAGCAAGATCCCTTATGCTTCTGCAATAGGGAGCCTCATGTATGCCATGCTATGTACACGACCTGATATAGCCCATGCTGTGAGTGTCACAAGCAGATATCAGTCAAATCCAGGTGAAGAACACTGGACTTCTGTGAAATGTATCCTTAAGTACTTGAGAAGAACTAAGGATATGATGTTGGTCTTTGGTAACGGAGAACTCCAAGTTCCAGGGATACACAGACTCGGACTTCATGTCCGATATAGATGATCGAAAGTCGACATCTGGCAGACTGTTTGTGCTGGAAGAGTTCCAAGCAAACGGTGATACCATCTCATCCGCGATTACCTTGAGAAAGGTTACGTTGAGGTCAAGAGAGTCAACTCCGCAGATAATGTGGCAGACCCACTTACAAAGCCGTTGGGCCAGCAGAAGATCGAAGCCCACCTTGAGAAGATGGGACTTAGACTTGTAGCCAATTGGCTTTAGGACAAGTGGGAGATTGTTAGATATATGTGCCCTAGAAGCCAGAATTGGCTGACACTTGTAATACACTTCTAGGGGCAAAATTATAATTTTGACTATAATTAATAAAATGGGTTATTTTCTATCACATATGTGTATTTAGTGTCTGTGATACATCCTTTGAGTTAATGGTAATGATAATTCATATTTTCAAGAGTTGAAAATTTAAGACATGAATAATCATTATTAACTCATAAACAGCTCCCGACCATAGGATCATCACGAGGATGGTGATTGATCCGGAAGGTTGGTGTACGATCGCTTCTCTTTAGTAGATGAGTCTTGAGTCTACGGTGTGGAGACACCGGAGCGAGAGTACAGGTACTCGTTAGAGAACGAGGGCACTGAGCGTGACCACCTCGAGTAGTCATTAGGGAGTCTACCTTCTCGTCAATGACTGACTCGATGCTGCAGTAGTGTGTCTGGTTCTTTGACCTGAGATGCATCGGCAGTTCACCTTGAGGGTGTTATAGTTTGACTACACCATTACTCGGTCTCCTAGCCATATGGAACCCTGAGGTGTATGTTGGCTATAGCATGTTCATTGTAGGAACTGGATTGCATCAAGATGGAATCTATCTACCTCGGTGGTAGAGGAGTAGCCCTATGATGATCATGAGAATCAAGTCCAGAAATCCATGGCCATGGTAGAGTGAAATAATAGAAAGAGTTTCTATTTAGATTTTCACATTGGACTCGAATCGAATGATTACATCATATGACAGAGACTAGGGTTTGACGAGTTCACCTTAACCCTAATCTGATCGGGGCTCAAGATAGAAGAACTTAATCACACAGGTAGCTGCACCAAGAGGTTCGCATTCAGCTCTGATGGGTTGCCACCATATACTGCTAGGTGTCACTGGTGGATTTTGGGAGCAATTAGAATGATTTAGATGATCGATCATTCTAGCTGTTCGAATCAGAAGAGTTCTGATCCATCGAAAGGAGTTTCGATGATGTCGATGATAGAGATCATGACATATCCCATTACCATACAGAACTGAACCTAACTGGGTCACACAAACAAGGGTTTGAATCTGGTGATCATCAATTGAACTGATCTAGTTCAATTGATCTGAATGAGATTCAATTAGGTTCAAGGAAATCGTGCTAGCACTCGATTGAACCTAACGTTCTTCTTTTACTATCATAAATAAGTTGTCCTGACTGAGCCAAAGGAGTTTGTGCTCAATCAGAGGCCTTCATATGGTCTGACTGGAGGTTGTCCAAGTCAGAAATAGGTTGTCTTATTTGTAAGACATTACCTGCCATTTTTGGTCACCTGCCATTTCTTGTTCTTTGACTTTGGTCAAAAGTCTACCTTTGACTGGTCAAACGTTGACCATTGACACTTTGACTTTTGACCACATGTCATGCACCTATTGGAGAGCTGGTGGGGGCCTGTCCCCCTGCCAGAACCTGGCAAGGAGAAGGGCGCACGCCAAGGGTAGGCGTGTGCCCAAGTTGGAGGCGCCTAGGAGTCCTTGTTGGACAAGGACTCCATCTCCTTTTTGGATTCCAATTAGAGTTCTTCTAAGAACCAACTTTGACTGGTCTTAGGCACCCTCTAAGGAGGAATCCAGGGGTCTCTATTCCCACCAATCAGATTTAGATCTGATTTCACAAAGGGTTGTGATTGGTTGGGAAGGAAGAGGAGTTGGATCACAAGCTTAGTCTATAAATAAGACCCTGCGCCCAACTCAGATTCTAAGTAAATGCAATTCAATTGAGAAACCCCATGCCCCAAGGCTGCCTCTCCCCTCCTTCTCCATGCCATAGTCTCTTCTCCCCTTGCTCTCCACGTCCAAAAGGAGTTTTGGACCTTTGGTTGGTGCGATTCAGATCAAAGAAAGGCGATCAAAAGCAAGAAGGCTGCGCTGCTGCAAAGGACGACTGCAGATCTTCAAAAGAGTTTTGAAGATCCTCCAGATCAGATCCAGATCTGATTTTTGGAGGTGATAGAGAAGAAGAGGATCTCCAGATCCAACCCGAGTGGATACCGGTAGAGGCCAGGCGCTTGCGTGGCTAAGATCCAGAACCTTCCGCTGCAAATCAGGATCATCAACAGGGTAATAGGATTACCCAAATCAGGTAAATTAAATTTGATTTAATTTATCTTATTTTATTTTATTTATTAAAATAATAAGAATCAGATCTGAAACATATCAAGATCTGATTGAGATCAAGAGAAAAATTTTTGAAATATATCTCTTGATCTGATCAGATCTGAACGAACCTGGACCGGAAAATCAGGATTTCCCTTCAAATTTATTTTATTTATTAAAATAATGGGAATCAGTGTTTTCCCAGATCTGATACGCCAAATGAATTAGGTTCAATTCTGTATGGTAATGAGATATGTCACGGTCTCCATCATTGACATTATCGAAACACCTTTCGATGGACTAGAACTTTTTCAATTCGTACAATTAGAATGATCGATCATCAAGATCATTCTAATTGCTCCCAAAATCCACTAGTGACACCTAGTAGTATATGGTGGCAACCCATCAAAACTAAAAATGAACCTCTCGATGCAGCTACTTGTGTGATTGGGTTCTTCTATCTTGAGCTCCGATAGGATTAGGTTTAAGGTGAACTCATCAAATCTAATATCCATCATATAAGTTAATCATTCAATTTGAGTCCGATGTGAAACTTTAATAGAAACTCTTTCTACATCTTCATACTGCCATGGCCATGGACTTATGAACTCAATCTCATGATTATCATAGAGCTACTCCTCATCTACCGAGGTAGATAGATCACCTATTAGTGCAATCCAATTTCTACAATGAACATGCTATAGCCAATATACACCTCAGAATTTTGAATGACTAGGAGACCGAGTTATGTTGTAGTCAAACTATAATACCCTTAAGATGAACTACTGATGCACCTCAGATCAAAGAACCAGACACACCACTGCAGCATCGAGCCAGCCATCGATGAGATGGTAGACTCCCTTATGACTGCTCGAGATGGTCATGCTCAGTGCCCTCATTCTCTAACGAGTATCTATAATCTCACTCTAGTGTCTCCATATCATAGACTCAAGACTCATCTATCCTAAGAAAGTGATCATACACTAATCTTTCGGATCGATCACCATCCTCGTATTGATCCTATGGTCAGAAGCAATTTATGAGTTAATTATGAAAATTCATGTCTTAAATTTTTAACTTTTGAAAATATAAATTGTCATTACCATTAACTTAAAGGATGTATCACAGATACTTTAAATATGCACTATGATAGAAAATAAATTTTTTATTAATTTATAGTTAAAATTATAAAATTATTCTTAGAAGTGTATTACATGTGTTAGACAATCTGACTTCTAGGGAACACATCTAACACAAATTTCTATACCAATCAAAGTGATCATCTAGCAATGGTATCCGATGGTCGGATAGATTGAATGTGTAGAACAACATCCTTAGAACCCATGTGAATATAGTTTTCATATAATTCATCCCCTTGACCAAAATTCTCGTAGGATACCTCAAAGTTCAACTATCAACTCTGATTAGGCTATCCATATTGTATTTCAAAATGCCAAATTTATCTCATGAATTATCCTGACCAAGGTTTTGCTATATTGAAATACAATGATACATTCTTTTCCAACTCTTGGAATGGTCAATCCCATCTTGATCATACACCGACTTTGCAAGTACTTGACCGTGCCTAGAAGCCTTTCATTACTAAATTAAAAATTTAGTTAGTCTAGTACCAAAGCACAGTGACTTTCTTGCAAGCCACTAAGGTGATCTCAAGTCTAAGAGACACTTATACCTATAGCCCATCAAAGATATTCTCAGCAATAGAATGCTCTAGAGTTGGTCACATTCAATGATGTATATCCTTACATCTCACCTGTATGCCATACCAGTGTCTCCATACTCCTTAGTTAAGAGGATAACCAACCTATATGGCAAATAGCGATCTATAGTCGATAGATGTTGTCATCCTTATTAATAATCTATCATTTGATCGTGAACAAATTTTAAGGACTAATCGATAAATCCTCTCTTTATCGAATCTAAATAGTCTTAAGAACTTCATCACAATAATGGAGTTTGTTAGAAGATGTAAACTTTATGATGAAAAAAATGCTAAAAAAATATTTTATTCATTAATAAATCAATTACAAATATAATGCAGCACAACCATCAACAGACTGACGATTGATTTTGGAACACATTTTTCAACAACTCTCACTTATCCTAAAGCCACTCGGCATAGTTTCTAATATCCATCTTCGACTTCTGGTTGTCGAGCTCCTTTATCACTAGGGCTTTAGTGAAAGGGTCAGTCAAATTCTCCTTTCCATTGATCTTCCGAAGGTCGACGTCATCTCGATCCACGATCTCTCAGACCAGGTGGAAGCGATGCAATATGTGCTTCATCCGCTGGTGTGCTTTCTATTCCTTCGCCTGAGCAATGGCACCAATGCTATCATAGTAGAGCAGGATGGGCCATTAAGGGAGGATGCTACTCCAAGCTCGATGATGAAATTCCTCAGCCACATAGCTTTCTTCACAGCATCTAATGCTATGATGTACTCTGCTTCATAAATAGAGTCTACCACAGTACGCTGCTTGAAACTCTTCTAGTAGATGACTCTACCATTTAGAGTAAAGATATAACTCGACATGCTTCTACTGTCATCATGGTTAGATTGAAAGCTGGAGTTTGTAAACTCCATATGTTTTAGATTTGACTCGTTATAAACAAACCATTGTTCCTTAGTATTTTTCAAATACTTAAAGATGGCTTTAACCATATTCTAGTGGTTTTCTCCAAGATCAGATTGGTATTTACTCACTACTCCTAGTGAGTATGCCACATCTAATCTTGTATATGTCATGGTGTATATGATAGATCCCACTGTCGAAGCATATGGGACTCTACTCATATGCTCTCTCTCTTCAGGAGTTGTCAAACAATCCATCTTAGAGAAAAAAATTTTATGGCCTATCAAGAGATAGCTCTTTTTGAAATTCTCCATGCTGAACCTCTTAAGCATAGTATCTATGTACGTAGACTGGAATAACCCAAGTATCCTCTTAGATTTATCCTTATAGATCTTCATTCCTAGGATGTAGGATGCTTCACCTAAGTCCTTCATGGAGAACTACAATGACAACCAAATTTTTATTTTCTGCAGTATGGGGATGTCATTCCTGATTAAGAGAATATCATCTACGTACAAGATAAGAAATATCACTGTTGGATCATTTGCACATTTATAAATGCAGGGCTTTTCTCCAATCTTAATGAAGTCATATATTTTGATCACCTTATTAAAATGCATGTTCCAACTCTGAGATGCTTGCTTCAATTCATAAATGGATCTCTAAAGCTTGTACACCTTGGATTCATCTATGAATATGAACTCCTCAAGTTGTATTATATACACCTCTTCGATTAGCTCTCCATTTAGAAAAGCTGTCTTCATATTCATCTGCCAGATCTCATAGTCCAGATGGATAGCAATCGCTAGCATTATCGAATAGATTTGAGTATTACCATGGGAGAGAACGTCTCATCATAGCCAATATCATAATGTTGATGATACCCCTTGGCCATCAGATGGACTTTATAGGTCTCCACCTTTTCATCTGTGCTTCTTTTTTTTTTGAAGATCCACTTACACCTAATGGATTTAATCCCTTTGGATGGGTCAACCAATATCCATACATCATTGATGTTCATGAACTCCATTTTGAACTTCATAATCTCGAGCCATTTCTTAAAATCAAATCTTTGCATTGCATCCATATAGATGAACGGATCCTCATCATTCTCACTAAGTTCAATGGGATCACCGTTCTAGATAAGAAACTATAGTATCTATCCAACTGATATGGTACTCTACCAGATCACCTTAGTGGTACAGGTATATTGGGCTCCGAATCTGATCTAATCAAATCCGATTCAGGTTCAGCTATAGGTGTCATTTTTTCTACCTATTGAACTTCATGAAGTTCAACCTTAGAGGTAATAGTTTCTTCACTAAGAAACTTTTTTTCAAAATAGATTGCCTTAAGATTAACGAACACTTTTTGTTCATCAGCATGGTAGAAATAATAACCCTTACTTTCTTTGGGATGGATACCCTATAAACACACACTTATTAGACCGGGGTCCAAGCTTATCTATATGCAAACGTTTGACATAGGCCAAACAATTCCAAACTCATAGGTGAGAGAGTGTAGGCCTATGCCCAATCCATATTTCATATGGAGTCTTTGTGATGGATTTACTCGGTACATTATGAAGGAACCAGGTCTAGGATTTCATGGGTAGATCTTAAAATTTTTTCAAGATCATGCAACAGAAGACTTAAATAAATTAAATATTTATTTAAGTAAATATAAAAATATCCTAGATCTAAGATTTATTATATGATATTAAATTAGAAATTAAAAACATAAAGAAAAGATTAACATGTTGATCTCATCAACATGCTATAATACTATATCTAATGTAGCTATAGAATAATAGATTAGATTTGATACCTGAGAAAGTTAGATGTTCTAACTTGCTGATCCAGGCTTGAGGATGAAGTCATGAGCTGTACACATGTCCAACCTCCATGAGTCATCCACACGAGCCCACGAGCATGATCAAAAATCCTGATGTATGAAATCAGCACAGTATGCTAGTATTGTGCTGATCTTTTTTTGATGGTCGATCAGATGCCTCCTTCTTCTAGATTTGGACTCTTCTAAAGAGGAGAAGGTAGAGAGGAGGTTTCATATGTGAGACTCTCTCAGAAAACCCAAGGAAGAAGGATGGAAAGAGATGAACACAGCAACCCTAGAAGAAGACCCTCTTCTTCTTCTCTTTGCTCTCACCTAGACACCTAGTTTGGAGTCTATGAAACCCCAATGCCCAAAGATCCTATCCCTCTTATTTTCACACACCCCAAAACCCTCCCAAAGGTCTATATTCCATAAAAAGATCAGGTTAAAATTCATTCTAAATAAATAGAAATAAAAGAGTCCTTGTCTAGGTTAAAAACTAGACAAGAAAAGGTCAAACAGGGCAAGACAAGGGGGCACCCAACTCTTGGGTGCCTCCTCCAAAATATTTGGAATGGATCAACAAGGAAGGATGCACAAAAGATTCTTCTTTTACCATGGAATTCAAAGAAAGAATAGGAGAGGGGGCGGCACCATTTGGAAGGAGGTGTTTTGGTTTATAAGGATTCTATCTCATAGAATCCTAAATCAACTAACTTCTTGGGTGCCTCCTCCAAAATATTTGGCATGGATCAACAAGGAAGGATGCACAAAAGATTCTTCTTTTACCATGGAATTCAAAGAAAGAATAGGAGAGGGGGCGGCACCATTTGGAAGGAGGTGTTTTGGTTTATAAGGATTCTATCTCATAGAATCCTAAATCAACTAACTTCTCCTTTTGACTTGGTCAACCACCAAATTTCCATATGAGAAAGAGAGGAGAGGAAGGCATGTGTGAGAATGCCTGGGAGAAGGATTTTTGTCACACAAAAAAGAAATGAGAAAGAGGGCGTGGGTGTGAGAGGCTTAGATGGTGCAAGGTGGAATCCTAGTCTTACTAGGATTCCATCTATGACTTGGTCAAAATGGTTTCTCAAACCAAATTAAATCAAAACCAAGTCAACCAAATTAAATTAGATTCTAATCTAAATAAGAATTTAATTTAATTATATTAAATTAGATTTAATTCTAATTTAATTTTCTAATCAAATTAGAAAATTGGGTTGACCCAAGTCCTAATTGAACTATGACTAGTTTTTTCTTGCACTTGGCTTATCCAATAAGTCAATTAGACTTGATCCAATCATGTCCAAACTAAATTTAATTAAATTATATTTAATTTAACTTAATCTCAATCCTTTGGCTTGATCAAATTAAGCTAATTAGCAATCAAATTATGAATCAATCTTCTTACAACTCTTGCGCTAGGTTAAACATTAATCATATTGATCATTTAACCCTAAAACGATTCTTAATCGTTGATCAACCATCCGATTGGATCGTGAGCTCTAATGTGTGTGACCTCATAGGTCCAAACCTAATTCGGTAGCATAGAAATAAATTTCTATACCAATCAAAGTAACCATCTAGCAATGGTACCTGATGGCTGGATAGGTCTGTTAGATATGTGTGCCCTAGAAGCCAGATTGGCTGACACTTATAATATATTTCTAAGAAAAAAATTATAATTTTAACTATAAATAATAAAATAAATTATTTTTTATGATAGTGTGTATTTGAAAGTGTCTGTGATACATCCCTTGAGTTAATGATAATGATAGTTCATATTTTCAAGAGTTAAAAATTTAAGATATGAATTTTCATTATTAACTCATAAAATGCTCTTGACCATAGGATCATCATGAGAATGGTGATTGATTCAGAAAATTAGTGTATGATCATTTTTTTTGGATAGATGAGTCTTGAGTCTACAGTGTAGAGACACCAGAGTAAGAGTACAAGTACTCATTAGAGAATGAGGGCACTGAGCGTGACCACCTCGAGCAATCATGAGAAAGTCTACCTTCTCATTGATGACTGACTTGAAGCTACAGTAGTGTGTCTGGTTCTTTGATCTGAGGTGCATCGATAGTTCATCTTGAGGGTGTTATAGTTTGACTATACCATAACTCAGTCTTCTAGCCTTTTGGAACCCTGAGGTGTATGTTGGCTATAGCATGTTCATTATAGGAATTAGATTACACCAATAAGGGATCTATCTACCTCGGTAGATAAGGAATAGCCCTATGATGATCATGAGAATCAAGTCCATAAGCCCATGGCTATGGCAGAGTGAAATAATAGAAAGAGTTTTTATTAGGGTTTTCACATTGGACTTGAATCAAATGATTAATTCATATGATGGATATTAGGGTTTGACGAGATCACCTTAACCCTAATCTGATCGGGGCTCAAGATAGAAGAACTTAATCACACAGGTAGCTACACCAAGAGGTTCATTTTTAATTTTGATGGATTGCCACCATATACTGCTAGGTGTCACTGATGGATTTTGGGAGCAATTAGAATGATTTGGATGATCGATCATTCTAGTTGTCTGAATCAGAAAAGTTCTGATCCATCGAAAGGTATTTTGATGATGTCGATGATAGAGATCATGACATATCCCATTACCATATAGAACTGAATCTAACTGGATCACACAAATAAGGATTTAGATCTGGATATCATCAATTAGACTAACCCAGTTCAATTGATTTGAATAAGATTCAATTAGGTTCAAGAAAATCATGCTAGCACACGATTGAGCCTAATGTTCTCCTTTAACAATCATTAAAGTTATCTCGACTGAGCCAAATATGTTTGGGCTCACTCAAGTACCTTTACTTAGTTTGACTAGAGCTTGTCCAAGGTTAGAAAAGGTTTGTCTTAATTTATGAGATAAATTTGAGACAACATCTATCATTTTTTCATCACCTACTAATTCTTGTCTTTGACTTTGGTCAAATATTGACCTTTGATCACTTAGACATCTGCCCATGTGTCATGCACCCATAGGAGAGCAGACCTAGGACTTGTCCCCTTGCTAGAAAGAGGAAAGGAGGGGGTGCATGCCTAGGGAGGCGTGCACCCAAGGATAGGGAAAATGGAGTCCCATACAGATGGGACTCCAGGTTGCTTCTTGGAATCAAACTAGGTGGCGCCAAAGGACTCTGCTTTGACCCAGTTCTTGGCATCACCTAAGGAGTGTTGGAGAGGGGACTCTCATCTGATTAGATTCAGGTGATGTCATCCCACCAATCAGATTTAGATCTGATTGCATACGAAGAGATGTGATTGGCTGGGATGATGTGGCACTGCATGGCACGGCAGGGTCTATATAAACCCTATCTACGCCTAGCTTTCAAGAGGCTCTCCCTTTATCCATGCCATATTAGCTCTCTCTCTCTCCTCCATGCCATCCTTTGATCCTTTCTCTTCCTCTCCATGTCCAAGGGGACTTTGGGCTTGAAGTTTGGTGCAATCCAGGCAAGAAAAAGTTGACAAGAAAGGAAGAAGGCAGCACTGCTGCAAGAGACGACATCGAATCTTCAAAAGTTATTTTGAAGACCTTCAAGATCAGATCCAGATCTAATCTTTGAAAGATAGATCAAGAAAGAGGAGATATCCAAATCCTACCCAAGTGGATATCGGTAGAGACAAGGCAATTGCGTGGCTACATCCAAGAACCTTCAGGCAAATCAACAGGATCATCACAAGATAATTTGAATGACCCAAGAACAAGGTATAAATTTAATTAAATTAGATTTAATTTTTATCTTTATTTTATTTTTATTATCAAATTAATAAGATTCTAAGAAATCTCAAATCTGATTAGGATCTTAGAGGAAAAAATTTTTGAAATATCCCTCCTGATCCAATCAGATCTAAACAAATCTGACATGGAAAACAGATTTTTTCCTTCAAGGTCGAATGTGTAGAACAACATCCTTAGAACCCATGCGGATATAGTTTCCATATAATTCATCCCCTTGATCAAAATGCTCATACGACACCTCAGAGTTCAATTATCAACTCTGATCAAGTTGTCCATATTGTATTTCAAAATACCAAATCCATCTGATGGATTATTCTGGCCAAGGTTTTGCTATATTGAAATACAGTAATACATTATTCTCAAACTCTTGGAGTGGTCAATTTCATCTTGATCACACTCTAACTTCGCAAGTACTTGACTGTACCTAGAAGCTTTTCATTATTGAATTATAAATTTAGCTAGTCTGGTACCAAAGCACAGTGAGTTACTTGCAAGCCACTGAGGTAATCTCAGGTCTAAGAAACACATATACCTATATCCCATCAGAGACATTCTCGACAGTAGAATGCTCTGAAGTTGGTTATACTCAATGATGATGTACCCATACATCTCATCTGTATTCCATACCTATGTCTCCATACTCCTTGGTTAAGAGGGCAACCAACCTATATGGTATACAACGACCTATGCTCGATAAATGCTGTCATCCTAATTAACAGCGTATCATTTGGTCGTGAACAGATTTAAGGACTAATCGATAAATCCTCTCTTTATCGAAGCTAAATAGTCCTAAAAACTTCATCACAATAATGGAGTTTGTTAGAAGATGAATACTTTTATGATGAAAAATATCAAAAGTATATTTTATTTATTAATGAATCAATTATAGATACAATGTAGCTTAACCATTAACAAGCTGACGATTGACTTTGGAACACATTTTCCAACAAGTCCCACTTATCCTAAAGCCACTGGGCATAGTATTTAATACCCATTTTCGAGTTGTGGTTGTCAAACTCCTTTATCACCAAACTTTAGTGAAGGGATCGGCCAAGTTCTCCTTTCCATCGATCTTCTGAAGGTCAACGTCACCTCTATCCACGATCTCCCAAACTAGGTGGAAGTAGCATAGAATGTGTTTTGTTCACTGGTGTGCCTTCAGTTCTTTCACCTGAGCAATGGCACCAGCGCTGTCACAGTAGAGTAGGACTGGACCATCAAGGAAGGGTGCTATTTCGAGCTCGGTGATAAACTTCCTCAGCCACACAGCTTCTTTCGCAGCATCTGATGCTGCGATGTACTCTACTTTGCAAACAGAGTCTGCCACAGTATGCTTCTTAGAACTCTTTCAGCAGATAGCTCTACCATTTAGAGTAAAGATATATCCAAACATTCTTCTGCTATCTTTATGGTCAGATTGAAAGTTGGAGTCTATAAACCCCACAAGTTTCAGATTTGACTTTCCATAAAATAATCATTGGTCCTTAGTATTTTTCAAATACTTAAGAATGATTTTAACCACTTTTTAGTGATTTTCTTCAGGGTCAGACTGGTATCTACTTACTACTACTAGTGAGTATGTCACATCTGGCCTCGTACATGTCATGGCATACATGATAGATCTCATTGTCGAAGCATATGGGACTATACTCATATGCTCTCTCTCTTCAGGAGTTGTCGGACAATTCTTCTTAAAGAGAAAAATTTTATGGCCTATCGAAAAAAAGTCCTTTTTAGAATTCTCCAGGCTGAAGCTCTTTAGTACAATATATATGTACATAGACTGGGATAACCCAAGCATCTTTTTAGATCTATCCCTATAGATCTTCATCCCTAAGATGTAGGATGCTTCACCCAAGTTCTTCATGAAGAATTGTGATAACAACCAGACTTTTATTTCCTATAGTGCGGGGATGTCATTTTCGATTAAAAGAATGTCATCCACGTACAAGATAAGAAATACTACTACTGGACCATTTGCCCATTTGTAAATGCATGATTCTTCTCCATCCTTAATGAAGCCATACGTTTTGATTGCTTTATCAAAATACATATTCCAACTCTGAGATGCCTGCTTCAATCCATAAATGAATCTCTGAAGCCTGCACATCTTGTACTCATCTGTGGATATAAACTTCTTAGGTTGTATCATATACACCTCTTCAGTCAACTCTCCATTCAGGAAAGCTGTTTTCACATCCATCTGCTAAATCTCATATCTAGATGGGCAGTAATCGCAAGCATAATCTGAATGGATCTGAGCATTTCCATAGGAAAAAATATCTCATCATTATCAATATCATAACGTTGACGATACCCCTTGACAACCAAACAGGCTTTATAGATCTCCACCTTTTTGTTTGTGCCACTTTTTCTTTTAAAGACACATTTACACTCAATAGGTTTAACCCCTTTGGATGGGTTAACCAATGTCCACCCATCATTGACCTTCATGGACTCCATTTCATATTTCATGGCCTCAAGTCATTTCTCAAAATCAGGTCTCTGCATAGCATTCATATAGATGATCGAATCCTCATCATTCTCATCGAGTTTGAGGGGATCGCCATCTTGGACCAAAAAATTATAGTATCTATTCGGATGATGCGGTACTCTATCGGTTTGCCTTAATGGTGTAGGTACACTAGACTCTAGATCTGATCTAATCAAATTCAACTCAGGTTTAGCTACAAGCGCCATTTTTTCTACCTATTGAACTTCATCAAGTTCAACCTTAGAGGTAACAGTTCCTTCACCAAGGAACTCCTTTTCTAAAAAAATTGCCTTAAGACCAACGTATTAGATGTGTGCCCTAAAAGCCAAATTGGTTGTCACTTATAATACACTTCTAAGGATAATTTTATAATTTTGACTATAAATTAATAAATGAGTTATTTTCTATCACAGTATGTATTTAAACGTGTCTGTGATACATCCTTTGAGTTAATGATAATGATAATTCATATTTTTAAAAGTTAAAAATTTAAGATATGAATTTTCATAATTAACTCATAAACTACTTTCGACCATAGGATCATCATAAGGATGGTGATCGATCCGAAAGATTGGTGTATGATCACTTTCTTAGGATAGATATGTCTTGAGTCTATGGTGTGGAGACGTCGGAGCAAGAGTACAGATACTCGTTAAAGAATGAGGGCACTGAGCGTGACCACCTCGAGTAGTCATAAGGAGGTCTACCTTCTCGTCGATGACTGACTCGATGCTGTAGTTGTGTGTCTGATTCTTTGATCTAAGATGCATCGACAGTTCACCTTGAGGATGTTATAGTTTGACTACACCATAACTCGATCTCTTAGCCAATCAAAATCCTGAGGTATTTGTTGGCTATAGCATGTTCATTATAGAAATTGGATTACACCAATAGGGGATCTATCTACCTTGGTAGATGAGGAGTAGCCCTATGATAATCATGAGATTGAGTCCATAAGCCCATGGCCATGGTAGAGTAAAGATGATAGAAAGAGTTTCTTTTAGGATTTCACATTAGACTTAAATCAAATGATTAATTCATATGATAGACATTTGGTTTGATGAGTTCACTACAAGCATCGAGTCCAGTCATTGACGAGAAGGTAGACTTCCTAATGACTATTCGAGGTGTCACGCTCAGTACCGCTCGTCTCTCTAACGAGTACCTATACTCTCGCTCCGGTGTCTCCACACCGTAGACTCAAGACTCATCTACTAAAGAGAAGCGATCGTACACCAACTTCCGGATCAATCACCATCCTCGTGATGATCCTATGGTCGGGAGCTTTTATGATTTATAATGATTATTCATGTCTTAAATTTTCAACTCCTGAAAATGTGAATTATCATTACCATTAACTCAAAGGATGTATCACAGACACTAAATACACATGTGTGATAAGAAAATAACCCATTTCATTAATTATAGTCAAAATTACAATTTTGCCCCTAGAAGTGTATTACAAGTGTCAGCCATCTGGCTTCTAGGGCACATATATCTAACAACTAGGTTAGTCAGAATTATTATGACTAAGTCAAGTCAAGTTTAAAGAGATCTAAATTAAATCTTTCTAAAAAAATATTAAGTCTAAGATTTTCCACCATTATAGATGTACGAGTCCTTCCCGGGGTTGATTGTTCTCGGTTGGATACAGTAGTTCAGTTGCACTGAGAAGATGCAACCATGTCTATTAGGCATTGGATGCTATGGGTTGGAGGATGGGTTGGACTCAATATTTTGAATACGATGAGGGACCCAATCAGAAATCCAATCTGTGCAATGGTGTGTCTGACTTAACTAAGAGGTGGAATAATATTCTGGACATGGTGAGATTATAAATTAGAGATCAAGTTTGGATGCACCTGATTAAAGAATTATTGGATAGGAGTTGTCTACTCATTGATTGATCCATCATCAATAACTGTTAGGTGAGGTGGTGAGTCAGTTGTAGAACCACACCATCCACTAGAAATCTATAATTATGGAGATTTTCACATCTCTACTAAGGAGTGTAGGAATCTGAGTAAAATAGTGGGAGCCTAAATTATTTAAAAATAAATCTCTAAACAAATAGTTTAAGTCTAATTATAAAATCTAACTAGAAACTTTAACTCTCTATAGAAAAATATTTGTGTCCAAATCCACTAGCCCGTATCCTGGACACCCATAGACTAACCGGACCCACCTATAACGATTGACTCTGGAACTTTAAAATTATTTTGGATTTTAAGAAGTTGATTCATGTGTTGGAACAAAATCATCCCACCTTACCAGTCCGTCCATCCGCTGATTAGAGAGCATTTCTCAAGAAATGGATGGATGAAGATAACAAAGCCAGGTATTACATATTGGGCTTGATGTCTGATAAGCTCTAGTGCCAACATGAAGATATTAGACTAGCCACCAAATATTGGCTCACCTGTAGGAGTTGTTTACTGAATAGAGTCGCACAGCCAAATATCAAGTCATTAAAAAAACTTTTTAAGGCTCAAATGTGTGATGGGCAGTCAGTACAAGATCATTATCTTATGATGATCAATGACTTGGAAGAGCTTGAGAAGCTCGGTGTTAATTAGATCAGGATCGATAGACTAACATAATTTTGCAGTCCTTGACTGATGCATATGGGCAGTTCATCATGAACTACATATGCATAAACTTCAGAATACCTTGGCTGAGCTTATGAATATGCTGGTTACTACTGAGCTTTTTATAAAAAATTCTAGAGGCTCAGTACTTGCTTTTGCAGCAGACTTCTTCTAAGAACAAGTCTTTTGAAAAGAAGAAGAAGTCCGCGAAGAAACAAAAGGTGAGTGGTGAGAAGAAGAAGAAGGCAAAGTCGAAGAAGAAGGCCATTGACAAAGAAAAAATATTTTCATTGCACAACTGACGGCCATTGGAAGCGGGACTGCCCTCTTTACCTAGCCAGTCGAAAGACAAGAAGGAGGCAGGTCCTTCTAGAGGTATGCTCATTATAGAATCTAATCTTACAATTTTTTTGCATCTAGTTGGATTCTGACTCTAGTTCTAGTGCTCACTTGTGCACTTCTATGCAGGATCTTGAGGATAGCAGGAGGTTTGAGGGATGGTGAAATGATCCTATGCATCAAAAAATGGAGCAAGAGTTGCTGTTGTGTGGCCATGGGAACCTATCCTCTGTGATTACCGTCAGGATTAGACTTAACAACATAGGGACTATTTTTATGTGCCTGCAGCAAGCAGGAATTTGATTTCTTTTTATGTTTAGTATAGGAAGGCTATGTAATTAGTTTTCTTAAGGACCATTATAATATTCTTTATGAAAGAAATAAAATTGCAAGTAGTTTTCTTATAAATGGTCTCTATCAATTACATATTGATTTTTTTTATTTTAATATCGAGCAATATGAATGCCGTAGGATCGAAGTGACTTAGGATAGTCTAAATGATATGTATCTTTGGCACCTTAGGCTAGGTCATATAGCTAAAGATAGGGTTAACAAATTAAAAAAATCTAGGCTATTAAGTCCGTTGACTTTCGAGTCATATCCGATTTTGAATCGTGCCTTCATGGCAAAATGATCAAGCTTTCTTTTATGGGACATGGGAAAAGGACCAACATTCATCATCTTTACTGATGATTTATCTCAGTACGGATATATGTATTTGATGCAACAAAAGTTCAAGCTTTAAAAAAGTTCAAGGATTCAGACTCGAAGTAGAAAAAATAAATAGAAAAACCATTAAGATTTTTTGATTAGATCGAAGAGGCGAATACCTTTGTCGAAAATTTCTAGACTATCTTAAGGACAATGGCATAGTCTCACAATGGACTCCACCTGGAATGCCTCAACTCAACAGAATTTTAGAATAGAAAAATCGGATCCTATTAGATATGGTTCGATCCATGATGAGCTTCATGGACCTTTTTGACTTCTTTGGGACATAGTCTGTTGACCGCGATATATCTATTGAATAGGGTTCCATCTAAAATCGTTCCTACCACACCGTATGAGACATGGCATGGTAAGAAATCAAGTCTGAGTCATCTCAGAATTTAGGGTTGTCCAGCTCATATCAAGAGACAACAGGCGGACAAATTAGAGTCAGATCCTTTAAAGCTTGATTTATTGGATATCCTAAAGAGTCATTAGGATTATTTTTTCTATCTTCCAAAAGATCATAATGTGATTGTTAGTCGATATGCCATCTTTCTTAAAAATAGTTTATTCAAGATAATAGCATCGAAAAATAGATTAGGCTCGAGGAGAAAGTCTCTCAAGAGCCACGAGCCAAAGAACCTATGGAACCCAATCAGATTGAGCCAATCCAATTACTACCTCATCCACCTCGTAGATCAGAAAGATTTTCCATCCCCTGAAAGGCCTTAGGTATTATTTTAGAGGACATAGAGAAAATGTTCCTCACAAGAAATGGGGTTCATGGTGATGATCTCAAAATCTATAATGAGGCGATATCAGATATCGACTTCAAGAAATGGTTAGAGGCAATGAAGTCAGAGATTGACTCAATGTGCTTAAACCAAGTCTGGACCTTAGTAGATCCACCTAAAGGTATAGTACATATTGGGTGTAAATGGATCTTCAAGAGAAAAAGATAGGTGTCGATGGAATGTAGAGACATTCAAAGCAAAGCTCATAGCAAAAGGGTATAGTCAGTGTGAAGGCATTGCTATTAGGATACTTTTTCACCAATAGCCATGCTCAAATCCATCCACACATTGCTTGCTATTGTAGCCTATTTTTATTATGAAATATAGCAGATGGACGTGAAAACGACATTCTTAAATGGATATCTTAAGAAAGATATCTATATGGAATAGCCACTAGATTTCACATCTAGCGATACTGATCACAACGTCTACAAGCTGCAAAAGTCCATATAGACTTAAGCGAGCATCTTGGAGTTGGAATGCTCATTTTAATGATGTGATCAAATTATTTGGATTCATCAAAATTAAAGAGGAGTCCTATATTTTCAAAAAGATCAGTGGAGCGCTGTTGTCTTTCTCGTACTATACGTGGATGACATTCTCCTAATTGGAAATGATATTCCCATATTGACTATAGTCAAAATATGGTTGTCTAAAGAATTCTCCATGAAAGACCTAGGATAGGCATCCTTTATTCTAGGAATTAAGGTCTATAGAGATAGACCAAATAAGATGGTGGGTCTCTCACAAAAGATGTACATAGAGGATGCTAAAGAGGTTTAGCATGAAAAACTCTAAGAAGGATTGGTGCTCTTTGACATGGCATTCATCTCTCCAAAAAGATGTGTCCAACACACCTGAGAAGATTGAACGCTGAGCAAGATCCCTTATGCTTCAGTAAGCGAAAGCCTCATGTATGCCATGCTATGTACATGATCTGATTTGCCCATGCTGTGAGTGTCACGAGCAAGTATTAGTCAAATCCAGATGAAGAGCACTGGACTTCATGAAATATATCCTTAAGTACTTAAGAAGGACTAAGGATATATTTTCTAGTCTTTTATATATGGAGAACTCCAGGTCCAGGGGTATACAGAGACTTGGATTTTATGTTCGATATAGATGATCAAAAGTCAGACATCTAAAAGCCTGTTTATGTGCAATAGTGGTGCTTCAGTTGGAAGAGTTTTAAGTAGACTATGATAGCAGATTCCACCATGGAAGCAGAGTACATTACTGCATGAAAAATTGCAAAGAAGGCATTATGGTATAGAGAAGTTCATCGTAGAGCTTGGAGTGATACCATCATAAATGCCATCCCTCTATACTGCAACAACAATGGCACCATAGCCCTAGCTAAGGAGTCGAGGTCTCATCAAAAAATCTAAGCACATCGAGCGATAATACCACCTCATCCGTGATTACCTCGAGAAGGGATATCGTGAAGGTCAAGAGAGTCGATACTATACATAATGCAAGTAGATTCGCTAACAAAGCCTACTGAGCTAGCAAAAAAATGAAGCCCACCTTGAGAAGATGGGACTTAGATTTATAGCCAATTAGTTTTAGCTCAAGTGGGAGTTTGTTAGATATGTGTCCTAGAGCTAAATTGGCTATCACTGTGAATGGGAAGAGAGGGCCTTCAAACCCTTCTTCGTTCTTATGACCGGACGGCCAAGAGGAACGCCTTAATCAGGAACATGTAAATCTACAAAACAGTTATAGATCTATATCATATATCTCATATATAAATTTAGATCTAATCAAGGCATATTTTGCATACATCTCATGTATCAAATCATGCATGTTTTCAGATCTAAATTATCACATAATAATCTAAAAAATTAGATTTAAATTGATCTAATCAAAATAAATTCTAATCTAGACAATTATGTAGAACTATTCTACAATTAGTCTAGTCATGCATCTATCATATCTCATATGATATTTAAAATTAAATAATTTTTATTTGCTGTTTATCAGATGTTATTATAACACTTATAATATCAGAAAATAGTAAATAAGAAGATCTAAAATATGATTTAATCAGATTAAATCAAAGACATGCAAAACTATTCTATAGAACTATTCTATTCTAGAACTAGTCATGCATATCTTCATGTTCTTAGATCCAAATCATTTAATTTTAATTTTTTCTGATTTCAGATCTGATCACATCTCATGTGACATCTGAAATCACTTTATTTTCTAATTAAAATAAAATTAAAATCAGATCTAAACAATCTAGAACCATGGCTCTGATACCAGTTGAAGGGAAATCCTGATTTCCCGGTCCAGGTTCGTCCAGATCTGATTAGATCAAGAGATATATTTCAAAAATTTTCTCTTGATCTCAATCAGATCTTGATAAGTTTTAGATCTGATTATTATTATTTTAATAAATAAAATAAAATAAGATAAATTAAATCAAATTTAATTTACCTGATTTGGGTAATCCTATTACCCTGTAGATGATCCTGATTGCAGCGGAAGGTTCTGGATCTTAGCCACGCAAGCGCCTGGCCTCTACCGGTATCCACTCGGGTTGGATCTGGAGATCCTCTTCTTCTCTATCACACCTCCAAAAATCAGATCTGGATCTGATCTGGAGGATCTTCAAAACTCTTTTGAAGATCTGCAGTCGTCCTTTTGCAGCAGCGCAGCCTTCTTGATTTTGATCGCCTTTCCTTGATCTGAATCGCACCAACCTAAATCCAAAACCCTTTTGGACGTGGAGAGGAGAAGGAGGAGAAGTTTAGGCATGGAGGAAGAGGGGAGAGGCAGCCTTGGGGCATGGGAAATCTCTATTGACTTCACTTAGAATTAGGGTTGGGCGCAGGGTCTTATTTATAGACCTCTTGTGATCCAACTCCTCTTCCTCTCAACCAATCACAACCCTTTGTGAAATCAGATCTAAATCTGATTGGTTGGAATAGAGACCCCTGGATTCCTCCTTAGAGGGCGCCTAAGACCAGTCAAACTGGATTCTTAGTAGAACTCTGATTGGAATCCAAAAGGGAGGTGGAGTCCTTGTCCAACAAGGACTCCTAGGCGCCTCCTACTTGGGCTCACGCCACCCTTGGCGTGCGCCCTTCTCCTTGCCAGGTTCTGGCAGGGGGACAAGCCCCCACCAGCTCTCCAATAGGTGCATGACATGTGGTCAAAAGTCAAAGGGTCAATGGTCAACGTTTGACCAGTCAAAGGTAGACTTTTGACCAAAGTCAAAGAACAAGAAATGGCAGGTGACCAAAAATGGCAGGTAATGTCTTACAAATAAGACAACCTATTCTGACTTGGACAACCTCCAGTCAGACCATATGAAGGCCTCTGATTGAGCACAAACTCCTTTGGCTCAGTCAGGACAACTTATTTGTGATAGTAAAAGAAGAACGTTAGGTTCAATCGAGTGCTAGCACGATTTCCTTGAACCTAATTGAATCTCATTCAGATCAATTGAACTAGATCAGTTCAATTGATGATCACCAGATTCAAACCCTTGTTTGTGTGACCCAGTTAGGTTCAGTTCTGTATGGTAATGGGATATGTCATGATCTCTATCATCGACATCATCGAAACTCCTTTCGATGGATCAGAACTCTTCTGATTCGAACAGCTAGAATGATCGATCATCTAAATCATTCTAATTGCTCCCAAAATCCACCAGTGACACCTAGCAGTATATGGTGGCAACCCATCAGAGCTGAATGCGAACCTCTTGGTGCAGCTACCTGTGTGATTAAGTTCTTCTATCTTGAGCCCCGATCAGATTAGGGTTAAGGTGAACTCGTCAAACCCTAGTCTCTGTCATATGATGTAATCATTCGATTCGAGTCCAATGTGAAAATCTAAATAGAAACTCTTTCTATTATTTCACTCTACCATGGCCATGGATTTCTGGACTTGATTCTCATGATCATCATAGGGCTACTCCTCTACCACCGAGGTAGATAGATTCCATCTTGATGCAATCCAGTTCCTACAATGAACATGCTATAGCCAACATACACCTCAGGGTTCCATATGGCTAGGAGACCGAGTAATGGTGTAGTCAAACTATAACACCCTCAAGGTGAACTGCCGATGCATCTCAGGTCAAAGAACCAGACACACTACTGCAGCATCGAGTCAGTCATTGACGAGAAGGTAGACTTCCTAATGACTACTCGAGGTGGTCACGCTCAGTGCCCTCGTTCTCTAACGAGTACCTATACTCTCGCTCCGGTGTCTCCACACCGTAGACTCAAGACTCATCTACTAAAGAGAAGCGATCGTACACCAACCTTCCGGATCAATCACCATCCTCGTGATGATCCTATGGTCGGGAGCTGTTTATGAGTTAATAATGATTATTCATGTCTTAAATTTTCAACTCTTGAAAATATGAATTATCATTACCATTAACTCAAAGGATGTATCACAGACACTAAATACACATGTGTGATAGAAAATAACCCATTTCATTAATTATAGTCAAAATTACAATTTTGCCCCTAGAAGTGTATTACAAGTGTCAGCCAATTCTGGCTTCTAGGGCACATATATCTAACAACTAGGTTAGTCAGAATTATTATGACTAAGTCAAGTCAAGTTTAAAGAGATCTAAATTAAATCTTTCTAAAAAAATATTAAGTCTAAGATTTTCCACCATTATAGATGTACGAGTCCTTCCCGGGGTTGATTGTTCTCGGTTGGATACAGTAGTTCAGTTGCACTGAGAAGATGCAACCATGTCTATTAGGCATTGGATGCTATGGGTTGGAGGATGGGTTGGACTCAATATTTTGAATACGATGAGGGACCCAATCAGAAATCCAATCTGTGCAAATGGTGTGTCTGACTTAACTAAGAGGTGGAATAATATTCTGGACATGGTGAGATTCATAAATTAGAGATCAAGTTTGGATGCACCATGATTAAAGAATTATTGGATAGGAGTTGTCTACTCATTGATTGATCCATCATCAATAACTGTTAGGTGAGGTGGTGAGTCAGTTGGTAGAACCACACCATCCACTAGAAATCTATAATTATGGAGATTTTCACATCTCTACTAAGGGAGTGTAGGAATCTGAGTAAATAGTGGGAGCCTAAATTATTTAAAAATAAAATCTCTAAACAAATAGTTTAAGTCTAATTATAAAATCTAACTAGAAACTTTAACTCTCTATAGAAAAATATTTGTGTCCAATCCACTAGCCCGTATCCTGGACACCCATAGACTAACCGGACCCAACTATAACGATTGACTCTGGAACTTTAAAATTATTTTGGATTTTAAGAAGTTGATTCATGTGTTGGAACAAAATCATCCCACCTTACCAGTCCGTCCATCCGCTGATTAGAGAGCATTTCTCAAGAAATGGATGGATGAAGATAACAAAGCCAGGTATTACATATTGGGCTTGATGTCTGATAAGCTCTAGTGCCAACATGAAGATATTAAGACTAGCCACCAAATATTGGCTCACCTGTAGGAGTTGTTTACTGAATAGAGTCGCACAGCCAAATATCAAGTCATTAAAAAACTTTTTAAGGCTCAAATGTGTGATGGGCAGTCAGTACAAGATCATTATCTTATGATGATCAATGACTTGGAAGAGCTTGAGAAGCTCGGTGTTAAGTTAGATCAGGATCGATAGACTAACATAATTTTGCAGTCCTTGACTGATGCATATGGGCAGTTCATCATGAACTACCATATGCATAAACTTCAGAATACCTTGGCTGAGCTTATGAATATGCTGGTTACTACTGAGCTTTTTATAAAAAATTCTAGAGGCTCAGTACTTGCTTTGCAGCAGACTTCTTCTAAGACAAAGTCTTTTGAAAAGAAGAAGAAGTCCGCGAAGAAACAAAAGGTGAGTGGTGAGAAGAAGAAGAAGGCAAAGTCGAAGAAGAAGGCCATTGACAAAGAAAAATATTTTCATTGCAACACTGACGGCCATTGGAAGCGGGACTGCCCTCTTTACCTAGCCAGTCTGAAGAACAAGAAGGAGGCAGGTCCTTCTAGAGGTATGCTCATTATAGAATCTAATCTTACAATTTTTTTTGCATCTAGTTGGATTCTTGACTCTAGTTCTAGTGCTCACTTGTGCACTTCTATGCAGGATCTTGAGGATAGCAGGAGGTTGAGGGATGGTGAAATGATCCTATGCATCAAAAATGGAGCAAGAGTTGCTGTTGTGGCCATGGGAACCTATCCTCTGTGATTACCGTCAGGATTAGACTTAACACATAGGGACTATTTTTATGTGCCTGCAGCAAGCAGGAATTTGATTTCTTTTTTATGTTTAGTATAGGAAGGCTATGTAATTAGTTTTCTTAAGGACCATTATAATATTCTTTATGAAAGAAATAAAATTGCAAGTAGTTTTCTTATAAATGGTCTCTATCAATTACATATTGATTTTTTTTATTTTTAATATCGAGCAAAATATGAATGCCGTAGGATCGAAGTGACTTAGGGATAGTCTAAATGATATGTATCTTTGGCACCTTAGGCTAGGTCATATAGCTAAAGATAGGGTTAACAAATTAAAAAAATCTAGGCTATTAAGTCCGTTGACTTTCGAGTCATATCCGATTTGTGAATCGTGCCTTCATGGCAAAATGATCAAGCTTTCTTTTATGGGACATGGGAAAAGGACCACATTCATCATCTTTACTGATGATTTATCTCAGTACGGATATATGTATTTGATGCAACACAAGTCTCAAGCTTTAAAAAAGTTCAAGGATTCAGACTCGAAGTAGAAAAATAAATAGAAAAACCCATTAAGATTTTTTGATTAGATCGAAGAGGCGAATACCTTTGTCGAAAATTTCTAGACTATCTTAAGGACAATGGCATAGTCTCACAATGGACTCCACCTGGAATGCCTCAACTCAACAGAATTTTAGAATAGAAAAATCGGATCCTATTAGATATGGTTCGATCCATGATGAGCTTCATGGACCTTTTTGACTTTCTTTGGGGACATAGTCTGTTGACCGCGATATATCTATTGAATAGGGTTCCATCTAAAATCGTTCCTACCACACCGTATGAGACATGGCATGGTAAGAAATCAAGTCTGAGTCATCTCAGAATTTAGGGTTGTCCAGCTCATATCAAGAGACAACAGGCGGACAAATTAGAGTCAGATCCTTTAAAGCTTGATTTATTGGATATCCTAAAGAGTCATTAGGATATTTTTTCTATCTTCCAAAAGATCATAATGTGATTGTTAGTCGATATGCCATCTTTCTTAAAAAATAGTTTATTCAAGATAATAGCATCGAAAAATAGATTAGGCTCGAGGAGAAAGTCTCTCAAGAGCCACGAGCCAAAGAACCTATGGAACCCAATCAGATTGAGCCAATCCAATTACTACCTCATCCACCTCGTAGATCAGAAAAGATTTTCCATCCCCCTGAAAGGCACTTAGGTATTATTTTAGAGGACATAGAGAAAATGTTCCTCACAAGAAATGGGGTTCATGGTGATGATCTCAAAATCTATAATGAGGCGATATCAGATATCGACTTCAAGAAATGGTTAGAGGCAATGAAGTCAGAGATTGACTCAATGTGCTTAAACCAAGTCTGGACCTTAGTAGATCCACCTAAAGGTATAGTACATATTGGGTGTAAATGGATCTTCAAGAGAAAGATAGGTGTCGATGGGAATGTAGAGACATTCAAAGCAAAGCTCATAGCAAAAGGGTATAGTCAGTGTGAAGGCATTGACTATTAGGATACTTTTTCACCAATAGCCATGCTCAAATCCATCCACACATTGCTTGCTATTGTAGCCTATTTTTATTATGAAATATAGCAGATGGACGTGAAAACGACATTCTTAAATGGATATCTTAAGAAAGATATCTATATGGAATAGCCACTAGATTTCACATCTAGCGATACTGATCACAACGTCTACAAGCTGCAAAAGTCCATATATAGACTTAAGCGAGCATCTTGGAGTTGGAATGCTCATTTTAATGATGTGATCAAATTATTTGGATTCATCAAAATTAAAGAGGAGTCCTATATTTTCAAAAAGATCAGTGGAAGCGCTGTTGTCTTTCTCGTACTATACGTGGATGACATTCTCCTAATTGGAAATGATATTCCCATATTGACTATAGTCAAAATATGGTTGTCTAAAGAATTCTCCATGAAAGACCTAGGATAGGCATCCTTTATTCTAGGAATTAAGGTCTATAGAGATAGACCAAATAAGATGGTGGGTCTCTCACAAAAGATGTACATAGAGGAGGTGCTAAAGAGGTTTAGCATGAAAAACTCTAAGAAGGGATTGGTGCTCTTTAGACATGGCATTCATCTCTCCAAAAAGATGTGTCCCAACACACCTGAGAAGATTGAACGCATGAGCAAGATCCCTTATGCTTCAGTAAGAGAAAGCCTCATGTATGCCATGCTATGTACATGATCTGATATTGCCCATGCTGTGAGTGTCACGAGCAAGTATTAGTCAAATCCAGATGAAGAGCACTGGACTTCCATGAAATATATCCTTAAGTACTTAAGAAGGACTAAGGATATATTTCTAGTCTTTTATAATGGAGAACTCCAGGTCCAGGGGTATACAGACTTGGATTTTATGTTCGATATAGATGATCAAAAGTCGACATCTAAAAGCCTGTTTATGTGCAATAGTGGTGCTATCAGTTGGAAGAGTTTTAAGTAGACTATGATAGCAGATTCCACCATGGAAGCAGAGTACATTACTGCATGAAAAATTGCAAAGAAGGCATTATGGTATAAGAAGTTCATCGTAGAGCTTGGAGTGATACCATCAAATGCCATCCCTCTATACTGCAACAACAATGGCACCATAGCCCTAGCTAAGGAGTCGAGGTCTCATCAAAAATCTAAGCACATCGAGCGATAATACCACCTCATCCGTGATTACCTCGAGAAGGGATACGTGAAGGTCAAGAGAGTCGATACTATACATAATGCAGTAGATTCGCTAACAAAGCTACTGAGCTAGCAAAAAAATGAAGCCCACCTTGAGAAGATGGGACTTAGATTTATAGCCAATTAGTTTTAGCTCAAGTGGGAGTTTGTTAGATATGTGTCCTAGAAGCTAAATTGGCTATCACTTGTAATACACTTCTAAGGATAATTTTATAATTTTAACTATAAATTAATAAATGAATTATTTTCTATCACAGTGTATATTTAAAAGTGTCTGTGATACATCCTTTAAGTTAATGGTAATGATAATTCATATTTTCAAGAGTTGAAAATTTAAGATATGAATTTTCATAATTAACTCATAAATTGCTTCCGATCGTAGGATCATCATAAGGATGGTGATCGATCTGAAAGGTTAGTTTATGAACGCTTTCTTAAGATTGATGTATCTTTAGTCTATAGTGTGGAGACATCAGAGTGAGAGTATAGGTACTCATTAGAAAATGAGGGTACTAAGTATGACCATCTCGCATAGTCATAAGAAAGTCTACCTTCTCGTCGATGACTGACTCGATGCTGCAGTGGTGTGTCTGGTTTTTTGATCTGGATGCATCGGTAGTTCATCTTGAGGGTGTTATAGTTTGACTATACCATAACTCGATCTTCTAGCCATTCAGAACCCTGAGGTGTATGTTGGCTATAATATGTTCATTATAGGAATTGGATTGCACCAATAGGAGATCTATCTACCTCGGTAGATGAGGAGTAGCCTTATGATAATCATGAAATTGAGTCCATAAGCCCATGGCTATGGCAGAGTGAAGATGATAGAAAGAGTTTCTATTAGGGTTTCACATTGGACTCGAATCAAATGATTAATTCATATGACAGACATTGGGTTTGATGAGTTCACCTTAACCATAATCCTATCTGGGCTTAAGATAGAAGAACCCAATCACATAGGTAACTGTATTGAGAGGTTTGCTTTCAGCTCTAATGAGTTGCCACCATATACTGCTAGGTGTCACTAGTGGATTTTGGGAGCAATTAAGATGATTTTGATGATCAATCATTCTAATTGTATGAATTAGAAAAGTTCTAGTCCATCGAAAGGTATTTCGATGATGTCGATGATGGAGATTGTGACATGTCTCATTACCATACAGAATTAAACCTAACTAGATCACACAAACATAGGTTTGGGTCTGGATGTCATCAACTGAGCTAAGCCAGTTTGATTGATTTGGATTAGATCCAATCAGGTTCAAGATAATTGTGCTAGCACATGATTGATCTTGACATTCTCCTTCTGAAATCTTTCTAATTCATTACAATCGAGTCAAATTTGATTTAACTCATTCTTGTATTTTGAATGAGTTTATATTCATCTGACTAGAATAAGTTTAGATCAGATTAATTATAGAAATTAAATTCATTCATAGTCAAATTGGACTAGTGTCAAAAGTTGACTTGTTTGAGAGAATTAAGGGTTACCTGATTAGATGCCTCTAGAAAATTTTTTTTAGAAATTATTTTGATCTAATTTTTGGATATGTGATAGAGAACGAGTTATGCACTGGATGTACCAAATTTTGTGATTTTTGGAGGTGTCTAGACTAAGTTATGATAGAGTTTGATTTGGATCAAACTCTTGAGGGAAAAGTCCTTGGTGCAGTGGATTCTTCATTATCTACACATGCTGACATCTTTTTGAATCATTTTTGGCAAAAAAAATAGATGAGATCAGATGGTTTTTCATGAAGAATAAGTTCTAGAGTTCTAATGATAAAATAAATGAGTTATTTTGGTCAAAAGGTACTCTAAGTAGGAATTGGACATAAAAGCTTTTCTCACGTTAAAGTGCATTCAATGCAAGAAATAATTTTTCATGTCCAAAGTCTACCATCTCTAATATCCCATGCCCTCTCTATCTTCTCTCTTCTTCTCTTCTACAAGCCTAAAAAGTTAGGCACAAATCTAAGAAGAAGGTCCAATATTTTTGGCATAATATTTAGGATCTACGTGATGGTGTTCGTGTGACGGATATATAGTTTTGAAGGTTCTTTAGATCAAATCCAGATCTAATTTTTAGAGAAAAGGTTCATGTGGTTCAGATCCTATTTGAGTGGATACCGGTAGAGGCCAAGCACATGCCTGGCTCCTTTCAGAACCTCAGGAATCAACAGGATCATTATAAGATAATTAGATTACCCAATCAGGTACTTTAAATTAAATATGATTTAATTTTAATTTTTAATTTTTAATATTAGATCATCATGATTAGATCTAAGAAATCTTAGATCTGATAGGATTGTTTAGAAATTTTTACAAAAATTTCCCTCAGATCTGATTAGATCTGCATGATCCTACGGCGAAAAATAGTATTTTTCCTTCATGACGAACACCTTTTGTTCTTCAGCATGGTAGAAATAGTAACCCTTACTTTTTTTGGGATACCCTATAAACACACACTTATTAGACCGAGGTCCAAGCTTATCTATATACAAATATTTGACATAGGTTGGACAACCCTAAACTCATAGGTGAGAGAGTGTATGCCTACGCCTAGTCCATATCTCATATAGAGTCTTTGCAATAGATTTACTTGGTACATTATTCAATATATAACATACAGTCTCAAAAGCATCACCCCAAAATGAAACAGGCAAACTAGCAAACCCATCATTGATCGAACGATGTCCAACAAGGTTCGATTTCTCCTTTTTGATATAGCATTATGTTGTGGTATGCCAAGAGGAGTCCACTATGAGAGAATTCTATTCTCTCCTAGATATGTCAAGAACTCACTAGATAGATATTCACCTTCTTGATCCGATCGAAGATTTTTAATACTCTTTTTTGTTTGTTTTTCTACTTCACTTCGGAATCTTTTGAATATTTCAAATGAATTTGACTTATGTTTCATCAGATAAATATATCGGTACCTGGATAGATCATCTATGAAAGTGATGAAGTAGAAATATCCACCTCTAGTATCAGTGCTCATTGGTCCACATACATCAATATGTACTAGATCTAAGAGCTCAGTAGCTCTCTCACCTTTTTCAGTAAAAGATGACTTGGTCATTTTTCCAAGAAGAGAGAACTCACAGGTTGGAAGTGATTCATAATCACCAACTCGAGGATTCCCTCTTGGGTCAACCTATTTATCCTATTCTTGTTAATGTGACCTAGTCTATGGTGCCATAGATAGATATTAGAGATATTATCTAATCTAGGATGTTTTTTAGAAGTGTACATACACTCATAGGCTATGATAATATATAAATATTATTTCTTTATTGTCCTTGCAATATTATAACATTATTCATAATAATGTCACAATAATCTCTCTTTATAGATAAATGATAACCATCTTTGGCCAAAAGGTTAACAGAGATTATATCATCAAAAAGGAAGGACAATAATGGCATTCATTTAAAGAAATGATATTAATATTAAGAATAAGTTGAATTATTTTCATAGTTAGAACTGGAATAGACCTTCCATCTCCAATATTTAGGAATCGCTCATTATTCTTAAGTCTTCTACTAAATTGAAGTCCTTGCAATGTACTGCAAATATGGACTGAACTTCCGATATCCAATATCCAAGTAGAAGTATCACAAACAGAGAAATTACAAGATGTTATTATATAACATCCTTGATCAGCAACTACTTGCTCATCTCTCTTATTCAACCTATTGGGGTCATGAAAATCATGACATTGAGGACAATTCTTCTTCCAACACTCCTACTTCTTACAATGGAAGCACTCTACCTGATCTAGGTTATTCTGGGATCTTATGTTTAAATTGGGCATAGAGACTCCAGCATGAACCACTTCGCGCTGCTGAGCAATATTCAACTTTCGATACTTATTATCGAAGTTGGATCCCATAAATTAATCACTGTCTAATAGTGAATGGAGCAACTATAGGTTGGGTTTAACTATATAAAGGAGAACAAAAGATCTAATTAGTAATTGATTCATTAAATCTAAAGATTTGGACTTTAATCAAAAGGTTTCTTCTACTATTTTATTCGAATTGGTAGCATCTACCTCCAATTCAAGGAATTATCCAAATTCCTTAGTGGGTACTAGAATTCACATAGATTGCACACAAGCCCAACTATGGTTGGTCAACCCATGTACATCTAAGGATAGGTTCATAATCAATTATTTCTCCAAATAATTTTTAGTAATTTAATTTTGCCCTAGGTATCTTTTCATTAGGCTAGGGCCTCCACTGAAAGTTCTGATTAGATCCAACTATTAACATTATCATACTTGGTCAATCTAACTAATGAATGATTAAGCCCAACTATGATTGGTCAACCTAACCATCATTTAGAGAGACGCATCCAAGAAATCATATTATAAATGATAATTCCATTAGCAGATATGCACCAAGCCTATGGGCCTCCAATGATTATCCAACTAATGGATCCATTATCATCCACTTAATGAAAGGCTATGATCTAGTTATCATCATAACTAATTTATTTTAAGGATCTAATAATTTTAAAAAATTTAATTTTAAAGAAAAGAAAACGTCAGATGAACTAGCTTGTCATAATTCTTCCACTGACTTCATCAAGTCAGCTTAAGAGAGACCATTAATAGGCTAGTCAAGGAGCACCTAAATCAATCATACTGATTTACCTAGCTGACATGGGTCAGCTCGAATAGTCAAATGATCCGATCAAAATATAATTTCACCAAGAGGCCAGGTATGTTTGATCAATAGGAGGGTCTGCCAAAGCTTGCCTTATACACCATCAGAAATGGCTAGGTAAGTGGATTGCCAATTAAAGACCACCGATCTAGTTTATCTTAAACACCAACTGATTTAATTAATTTCAATTACATCAACCTAATAGTTCATGCTGGACCTCATAGCTAAGAATCAAGTCCATCTTAGGTCTCGCTAAAGACATAGACTTGACCAACTATAACTATTATAATTGATCTAGAGAATCCTTGACCTAATCTAAGACAATAATTGATTAGATTTAGTCAATTCTCGAATTAAGTCCATTCTTTAATCTAACCCTAGGTCTAATCCAATTCATGGACCTAATCCTCACTAACCCATTTAATCTAATGTGTTATGATTCTTGTCTTAAGATCTTCAATTTGTAATTCTAGATCCTGATCAAACAACTTCTTAATTCTTAATTAAATTTTGGGCTGAGGGTTAGGGTTCGATTTTTCAAAAATGATTTTTATATTTATAAAATATTTTTATAATATGGTTCTATCAATCAAGTTGCATGTTTGATTCATAATCAAAATGCAAGTAACATAAACATGAATCTACATTAGATCTAATCTAAACAGGTTCATGTAATTGAAATAGTTTTGATACCAATCAATCATAAATCAACTTAGATCAAATCTAACATATTAATGATGATTAAAATTAGATTAAAATATTTTTAGTTAGATCATAAAATTTTTTAATCTAATTTAAAATTTTATGATCAATGTTTTAGATCAGTATGTACTAGGACAACCTTTTTACTATAAGGGATAAACCTTACAGCAGGACAACCTTATAGCAGTCCGTGTAATATAAAAACTTTATTTTTAGATCTAAAACTATTTTAAATCTATTAAATTATAAATAAAATTATATTAAATCTAATAAATTTATAATTAGGAATAGATCATCATGAATTAGGATAATCTTTTCATTGTAAGGGGTAAACCTTACAGCGGGATAACCTTATAGCAGTTTGTAAGATCTAAATTTTTAATTTTAAATTTAATAATTAGATTATAAATTAGGTCTAATCTAATAGATAATCCAAACATACTAAAGAAAATCATGTAATAAGAATCTAGGCTCTGATACCAATTGAAGGAACTAGATCTAGGATTTCACGAATAGATCTTGAAACTTTTTCAAAATCATATAGAAGAAAACTTAAATAAATTAAATATTTATTTAAATAATAAAAATATTCTAGATCTAAGACTTATTACATGATCAAGGTATGATATTAAATCAAAAATTAAAAATACAAAAAGAAGATTAACATGTTGATCTCATCAACATGCTACAATACTACATCTAATGTAGTTATAGAATAACAGATTAGATCTGATACTTGCATAAGTTAGACATTCTAACATACTGATCTAAGATTGAGGATGAAGTGATGAGCCGCACATGCATCCAGCCTCTAAGAGTCGTCCACACGAGCCCATGAGCACGATCAAAAATCTTAATGCAGGAAATCAGCATAATATGCTAGTACTGTACTGATCTTTTTTTGATGGATGATTAGATACCTCCTTCTAGATTTAGACTCTTCCAAAGAGGAGAAGGTGGAGAGGAGGTTTCAAATGTGAGACTCTCTCAAAAAACCCAAAGAAGAAGGAAGGAAAGAGATGAACACAGCAACCTTAGAAGAAGACCCTCTTCTTCTTCTCTTTGCTCTCACCTAGACACCTAGTTTGGAGTCTATGGAACCCCAATGCCCAAAGATCCTCTCCCTCTAATTTTCACACACCCCAAAGCCCTACTAAAGGTCTATATTTTATAAAAAAATCAAGTTAAAATTTATTTTAAATAAATAGGAATAAAAGAGTCCTTGTCTAGGTTAAAAACTAGACAAGAAAAGGTCAAAAAGGGTAAGACAAGGGGGCGCCCAACTCTTGGGTGCCTCCTCCAAAATATTTGGCGTGGATCCACAAGGAAGGACATACAAAAGATTCTTCTTTTACCATGGAATTCAGAGAAAGAATAGGAGAGGGGGTGGCACCATTTAGAAGGAGGTGTTTTGGTTTATAAAGATTTTATCTCATAGAATCCTAAATCAACTAACTTCTCCTTTTGACATGGTCAACCACCAAATTTTCATATGAGAAAGAGAGGAGAAGAAGGAATGCATAAGAATGCCTGGGAGAAGGATTTTTGTCACACAAAAAAAAAGGAGAAGGAGGGCATGGGCGTGAGAGGATTAGATGGCGCAAGGTGGAATCCCAGTCTTACTAGGATTCCATCTATGACTTGGTCAAAATGGTTTCTCAAACCAAATTAAACCAAAACCAAGTCAACCAAATTAAATTAGGTTCTAATCCAATTAAAAATTTAATTAAATTAGATTAAATTTAATTTAATTTTAATTTAATTTTTTAATCAAATTAGAAAATTGGGTTGATCCAAGTCCTAGTTGAACTAGGATTAGTTTTTCCATGCACTTGGCTTATCCAATAAGTCAATTGAACTTGATCTAATCAAGTTCAAACTAAATCTAATTAAATTATATTTAATTAGACTTAATCTCAGCCCTTTGGCTTAATCAAATTAAGCCAATTAGCAATCGAATTATGAATTGATCCTCCTGTAACTCTTGCACTTGGTTAAACATCAATCGCATTGATCGTTTAACCCTAGAACAATTTTTAATCGTTGATCAACCATCCGATTGGATCGTGAGCTCTAATGTGTGTGACCTCATAGGTCCAAACCTAAGTCAGTAGCATAAGAATAAATTTCTATACCAATCAAAGTAACCATCTAGCAATGATATCCGATGGTCGGATAGGTCGAATATGTAGAACAACATCCTTAGAATCCATGCGGATATAGTTTTCATATAATTCATCCCCTTGACCAAAATGCTCATAGGATACCTCAGAGTTCAACTATCAACTCTGATCAGGTTGTCCACATTGTATTTTAAAATATCAAATCCATCTGATGGATTATCCTATCCAAGGTGTTGCTATATTGAAATACAATGATGCGTTATTCTCCAACTCTTGAAATGGTCAATTTCATCTTCATCATACTTTGACTTTGCAAGTACTTCACTGTGCCCAAAAGTCTTTCATTATTGAATTAGAAATTTAGTTCGGTACCAAAGCACAGTGAGTTACTTGCAAGCCACTGAGGTGATCTCAGGTCTAAGAAACACTTATACCTATTTTCCATCAGAGACATTCTTGATAGCAGAATGCTCTAGAATTGGTCACGTTCAATGACGATGTATCCATACATCTCATCTGTATGCCATACCAGTGTCTCCACACTTCTTGGTTAAGAGGACAACCAACCTATATGGCATACAATGACCTATGCTCGATAGACATTGTCATCCTAATTAGCAGCCTATCATTTGATCATGAATAGATTTAAGGACTAATCAATAAATCCTCTCTTTATCGAAGTTAAATAGTCCTAAGGACTTCATCATAATAATGGAGTTCATTAGAAGATGAATACTTTTATGATAAAAAATGTCAAAAATATATTTTATTTATTAATGAATCAATAATAGATATAATATAGCTCAACCATCAACAGACTGACGATTGGCTTTGGAACATATTTTTCAATATATTGTTCAATATATAACATATAGTCTCAAGAGCATAACTCCAAAATGAAACAAGCAGACTAGCAAATCCCATCATGGATTGAATCATGTCTAACAAGGTTGGATTTTTTCTTTTCGATACACCATTATGTTGTGGTATTCTTGGAGGAGTCCACTATGAGAAAATCTCATTCTCCCCTAGATATGTCAAGAACTCACTGGATAGATATTCACCTTCTCGATCTGATCGAAGAGTGTTAATACTCTTCCTAGTTAGTTTTTCTACTTCACTTCGAAATCTTTTGAATATTTCAAATGAATCTGACTTATGTTTCATCAGATAGACATATCTATTTTTGGATAGATAATCTATGAAAGTGATGAAGTAGAAATATCTACCTCTAGCACTTGTACTCATAAGTCCACATACATCAGCATGTACTAAACCTAAGAGCTCAGTGGCTCTTTCATCATTTTCAGTAAAAGTGACTTGGTCATTTTTCCAAGAAGATAGAACTTATAGGTTGGAAGTGATTCACAATCATTGACTTCGAGGATTCCCTCTTAGGTCAACCTATTTATTCTATTCTTGTTAATATAACCTAGCCTATAGTACCATAGGTAGATATCAAAGATATTATCTAATCTAGGATATTTTCTAGAAGTGTACATTACAATAACAAGCTGTGATAAAATGTAAATATCATTTCTTTATTGTCGTTGCATTATCATAACATCATTCATAATGATATCACAATAATCTTCTTTTATATAAAAATGATAACCATGTTTGGCCAAAAGGCCAATAGAGATTTTGTTCATCAAAAAGAAAGAATAATAATGATATTCATTTAAAGAAATGATATTAGTATTGAGAATAAGTTGAACTATTTCTATAGATAGAACTGGAACAGACGTTCCATCTCTAACATTCAAGAACCACTCATTATTTTCAAATCTTCTAATAATTTGAAGTCCTAACAATGTATCACAAATATGAACTGAACTTTCAGTATCCAATATCCAAGTAAAAATATTATAAATAAAAAAATTATAAGGTGTTATCATATAACATCCTTGATCAGCAACTACTTGCCCATCTTTCTTATTCAGCCTATTGGGGTTATGGGAATCAAGATACTGAGGACAGTTCTTCTTTCAACACCCCTGCTCATTACAACACTCTGCCTAATCTAGGTTATTCTTGGATCTTATATTTAAGCTAGGCATAAAGGCCCCAACACGAATCACTTCATGCTGCTGAACAGCATTCAACTTTCGATACTTATTATCGAAGTTTGGTCTTATAAGTATATCACTATCTAATAGTAAATGGTGCAACTGTGGTTTGAGTTTAACTGCATAATGGAAAACCAAAAGTCTAATTAGTAATTAATTTATTAATCCTTAAGATTTGGACTTTATTCAAAAAGTTCTTCCACTATTTTATTCAAATTGATAACCTCTACCTTCAATTCGAAGAATTATCCTAATTTCTTAGTAGGTACTAGAATCCACATAAACTACACAAGCCTAACTATGGTTAGTCAACCCATGTATATCTAAGAATAGGTTCATAGCCAATTATTTCTTCAAATAATTTTTAGTAATTTAATTTTGCCCCAAGTATCCTTTTAGTAGGCTAGGGCCTCCACTAAAAGTCCTGGTTAGGTCCAACCATTAACATGATCATACTTAGTCCATCTAACTAATGAATGATTAAGCCCAACTATGGTTGGTCAACCTAACCACCATTTAAAGAGATGCGGCTAAGAAATCATATTATAAATGATAATTTCATTAGCGGATAAGCACCAGGCCTATGGGCTTCTAATGATTATCCAACTAATGGACCCATTATCATCCACTTAATGAGAAGCTATGATCTAGTTATCACCATAACTATTTTATTTTAAGGACCTAATAATTTTAGAGAATTTTAATTTAAGAAAGAGAGAAGGTCAGATGAACCAGCTTGTCATGATCCTCCCACTGGCTTCACCAAGTCAGCTTAAGAGAGACGATCACTAGGCTGGCCTAGGAGCATCTAAATCAGTCACGCTGATTTACTAGCTGACTTAGGTCAGCTTGAATAGTTAAGTGATCCACTCAAAATATAATTTCATCAAGAGACCAAATAAGTTCGATCGGTGGGAGGGTCTACCAATGCTTGCCTTAGACACCATAAAAAATGGCCAGGTTAGTGGGCTGCCAATTAAAGACCACCTGTCTAGTTTACCTTAGATACCAACTGATTTAATTAGTCTCGATTAGATCAACTTAACAGTTCATGCTAGACCGCGTAGCCAAGAATTAAGTCCATCTTGGGTCTCGTTAAAGACATGGGCTTAACCAACTACAACTATTGTAATTGATCTAGAGAATTCTTGACTTAATCTAAGATAACAATTGATTAGATTTAGTCAATTCTCTAATTAAGTTCATTCTTTATTCTAACCCTAGGTCTAACCCAATTAATGGACCTAATCCCCACTAACCCATTAACCCAATGTGTTATGATTTGTGTTTTTGGATTTTAAATTAATAATCCTAGATTCTAATCAAATAACTTCTTAATTCTTAATTAAGTTTTGGGCTGAAGGTTGGGGTACGGCTTTTCAAAAATAATTTTTATATTTATAAAATATTTTTATAATATGATTCTACCAACCAAGTTGTATTCTTGATTCATAATCAAAATACAAATAAGATAAGCATGAAACTACTTTAGATCTAATCTAAACAAGTTCATATAATTGAAATAGTTTCAACTCCAATCAATCATAAATTATCTTAGATCAAATCAAACATATTTATGATGATTAAAATTAGATTAAAATAATTTTAATCAGATCATAAATTTTTTTAGATATAATCTAAAATTTTATGATTAATATTTTAGACCAACATGTACTAGAACAACCTCTCTACTGTAAGGGATAAACCTTACAGTAGAACAATCTTATAATCAGTCCGTACAATCTAAAATTTTTATTTTTAGATCTAAAATTCTTTTAAATCTAATAAATCATAAATAAAATTAGATCATATCTAATAAATTTATGATAAGAAATAGATCTATACGAACTAGGACAATCTTTCCACTGTAAGAGGTAAACCTTATAGCAGGACAACCTTATAATTAGTTCATATGATCATAATTTTTAATTTTAGATTTAATAATCAGATTATAAATTAGATCTAATATAAAAAATAATCTAAACATGCACATATAATCATGTAATAATCAACCTAGGCTCGAATACCAATTGAAAGATTCAGATATAGGATTTCAGGAGTAGATCTTGAAACTTTTTCAGATCTAGGCAGCAAAAAATAAAAATTAATCCAAATTAATTCATAAAATTAGAGAAAACCCTAAATCTAAGATTATATTATATGATTATGATATGAGATTAAATCAGAAATTAAAAAATATAAAAAAATATTGATCGCATCAATATAGATCTATACTAGATCTATTGCAGGTATATAACAAAGAATCAGATCCATATTATCTATGCAAGTTAGATATTCTAACTTACTAATCTAGGCTTGAGGATGAAGCTCCAAGCCGCACATGCATCCATCCTCTAAGAGATGTCCACATGAGTCCATGAATCTTGATCAGAAGTTCGAAGCTCGAATATCAGCACAGTATGCAAGTACTGAGCTGATCCTTCTTTGATGGTCCATCCGGTGCTTCTTTCTTCAAGATTTGGATACTCCAAAAATCAGAAGAAATGGAAGAGAC
This sequence comes from Cocos nucifera, assembly GCA_006176705.1. Classification (NCBI taxonomy): domain Eukaryota; kingdom Viridiplantae; phylum Streptophyta; class Magnoliopsida; order Arecales; family Arecaceae; genus Cocos; species Cocos nucifera. The sequence goes on from QRFJ01001722.1 coordinate 46,187, forward strand.
TTTCAATCTAAAACAACACTCAAAAATTTCTATGAAGGAGGAGAAGGGAAGAACAAAAGAACCCTAGAAGAAGACCCTCTTCTTCTTCTCTATTCTCTCACCTAGACACCTAGATTGGTGTCTATGAAATCCCCACACCCAAGAGGTCTCTCATCCTGATTTTCACACACCCAAAATACCTCTCTAATGTCTGGAATATATCAGAAAATTAGCCTAAAAAGACCTCCTTATAAAAAGATATGGAGAAACTCTTGTCTAGGTCAAATACCTAGACAAGGCAGGACCAATTTAGGCAACTAGTTGGGGTGCCCAACACTTGGGCGTGTTAGAAATCCAATATCGCTCTAATACCAATTATTGGTGCATCATCCTGGCATCACCTAGCTCTAATGTCATGTTACGAGAGCCCCTGATCTTTAGCGTGGATCATAGGAGACTTTTGATGTTTCTTAAGGCAGCATGTCATAGATCCATCACCTAAATCTATGCTGGGGCACCTCCCTCCTTGGGCTTGAGGGAGGCGCCCCCTCTCTTTATGGCTTCTTCAAAAACCTAGGGCAACTACTCTAGAGAGAAGAGACAAGAGAGGTTGAACAGAGAATAGATCTATACTGCTTTCACCTCTATGAAACCCTAATACAACCTATGTATTTATACATAACCATTAGGCCTGACCAAAAACTCTCCTGGCTAACCCAATACATGAAAGCACTCATTGAGCCCATGTATACCCATGTCTCCCATGCTCTCATCTTCTAGATCTAAGCCTGACCTATACATGAGTTAGCCTCCTTAAGACCTCTCAATCAGGCCTTAAGACCCCTAGGATAAGTCCCTATCCTAGCCTCAAATAAACCCTCATGTAGCTTTGCTCGTAGACTGAACTGGCTCAGCCAGCTCCATCTCAGCACTAAGCCGACTAACCTGAGATTGGGTCAGCTCAGTTTTAGACTGAGCCGACCTAGTCGCGTAACAAACTATAGTCCTAAGCGTGCTCCTCTCTATTTGGCCTATCCTTTGAGACTTAGCCAATTCAGTTTCAGACTGAGCCGACTAACCTGCAGAAATAATCTTTTCTGTAGTCTTGATTCTCTGGCTTTGATTTCTTGCTCTACCTTGAATCCTAGGTATTCAAAGCACCAACCAAGCCACTAAAATTTTTGGAGGCAACACCCTGACTTCTCTCATGGCCTCCTAAGGCTTGGGAGCACCATCAATCCTTGGCAAATCCCTCGACAATGCACTCCTGTGCGATCCTGCTATCGATGCATACCCTAACAGCATCTGTGCAAACATCGCCTCCACCAATCCTCTACAGCTATTATGCACCTTTAAGGCCTTTGGGATGACCGCCTCCATTACTGAAGACCTATGCTTACTTCTTGGCATCATCCTAGAATTATAGGATCCCTTCTACTTAGCAACTGCATCACTTGCTCTGAACTTTCTGGGAGAACCTATAGTATTTCTGCACCAGTACATGCTGTACCACTTGACACGATCTTCTTAGAGCTATGTCTGTCCACCTACACATGCCGCTCTACCAAGAACTGTGCATCACCAGCACCGACCCTCATCTCTAAACTCGTGCTAAATTTTCTCTCCACTTGTGAAGCCACCACTGTGGAGTTCTACCTATATCCGTAGTCCACCTGATGCCGCAAAAGTCGACCCTATCACCGAGTCCCTCGGGGTCAACCACTCAATGCTGCTCTACTAAGCCTGCCACTGCACCTCGAACATCGTCACTGCCCCTTCAAACCCTCCGCACTCTACGGCCCTCTTCGAAGCCATCTCGAATACCTCCGCAACTCGTGGGCACCTTTGAAATCCAAAAGCTCATCCAACTCTTCTGAATTTAGTGACTCAACCCTAGGAAATTCCATCATAGCCTTCTCTTCTTCTGCCCCTACACCAACCATCGCTTTAGTTGTGTTCGGAGGAACTACAGCTCAAATCCTATCCTAGGATCAGACCCACCTACCGCATCCTGAGGCTCTTGAGACTCCATGGCTCTCCCTGAGACCTGCTCTCAGTCTTCCTAAGATGCCTCTTGATACTCTCTACTGAGATACCTCCCTCGGATGCTGCACCGCCAAGCCTCTCTCAGTCCTGTGTCTTTAGGAATGTACTACTACAACACTCCAGTGCTTCCCAACTTATCTCGACACTACCTCCTCATAGGTATTTAGGTCCTCTATTACTATACACAAACCATTCTTTACTGAACTACGACTCTCCCTGGTGCTCTTGTAGAAGAAACCTGATCCAGGCCACTCCCGACTGTCTGAGACCTTCTAGCACTCCCTAAGACCTCCTGGCTCTCCTTGAGACCTACTCCCGATCTCACTGAGATGCCCCTGACACTCTCTACTGAGATACCTTCCTTGACTGCTACACTCCGAGCCTCTCTCAACTCTTGTGCCTTCAGGATAGCACTCCTACAACACTCCAGTGCTCCCTAACTCGTCTCTGTGCCGCTCTACAGCCATCCAGTCCTAACCTAGTGGACCTCCATGGATCATCCATCTCCATCATTCCCAAGGCTCCATAAATCTGCTCTGATCAAACCATTGAATACATCTTCGACTACTTTTTTGCCTTCCTACAACCAAAGGACGTATAGTCTCTTCTTCAGCCTTCCTTCGACCATTATCCCTTGAAAAACCTCCCTTTAATAGCCCCACACTATCTATCTTTCTAAAAAATTCTGATGCTCTCTACTGAGATACCTTCCTCGACTGCTTCATCATCGAGCCTCTCTCAGCCTTGCATCTCTAGGAAAGTGCTACTGCAGCACTCCAGTGCTCTCTGTCATGTCTACTATCATACACCTCGATTTTTCCACCAAGACTGACCAGCAAATTATGCATCCAAACCATTCTCCCCAAAAAAATTCTTTCCGTTTATCCTCTCAACCTCCATCTTCAACCCATTGCTTCCGATTAGCTAAACCACATTAATAACAAAGGTAGATCTAAGACATACTATGGAATACTCGTGTAGATTCCTGATTTCATTTTGTATGACTTCTCCTTCGCTTTCATGCACCATTAGGTTCTAATACCAAATATAAGAAATTTGATATTGCTCTGATACCAATTATTGGCGCATCATCCTAGCATCACCTAGCTCTGATGTCATGTTATGGAAGCCCCTGATCTTCAGCATGAATCACAGAAGATCTTTGATGTTCTCTAAGGTATCATAGATCCATCACCTAGATCTATGCTGAGGCACCTCCCTCCTTGGGTTTAAGGGAGGCACCTCCTTTCTCTAGGGCTTCTTCAGAAACCTAGGGCAACTATTCTAGAGAGAAGAGAGAAGAGAGGTTGAAGGGAGAAAAGATCTGTATTGCTTTCAACTCTATGAAACCATAATACAACCTATGTAATTATACATAGCCATTAGGCCCGATCAGAAACTCTCCTAGCTAACCCAATACATGAAAGCACTCATCGAGCCCATGTACACCCATATCTCCCATGCTCTCATCCTCTGGATCTAAGCTCTACCCATACATGAGTTAGCCCCCTTAAGACCTCTCAAATCATGTCTTAAGACCCGTAGGATAAGTCCCTATCCTAGCCCCAAATAGACCCTCACGTAGCTCTGCTCGCAAACTGAGCCCGCTTAGTCGCAACTCTGAGCCGGCTAACCTGAGACTGGGTCTAAAACTAAAACTGAGTCGACACAGTTATATGCCAAGCTGCAGTCCTGAATGCGCTCCTCTCTGTTTGACCAATCCTCAAAGACTTAGTCGATCCAGTTTCAAACTGAGGTGGCTAACTTGTAGAAATGACCCTTTCCATAGTCTTGATTCTTCGACTTTGGTTTGTTGCTCCATCTTGAATCTCAGGTATCCGAAGTATCAACCAAGCCCCTAAAATCCTCGAAGCCAACACTCTGACTCCTCCCATGGCCTCCCAAGGCTTAGGAGCACCATCAATCCTCACAGGACACCCCCTCCTTTCTTTATGCCATGGACCACCAAGGGTTGGTGCACAAAAAGCCTTCTTTTCACCATGGAAAATCAAAGAAGAATCAAGGAGGGGGGCGGCACACATGGAAGTAGTTTTGATTTGTTGGAATTCTATCATATAAAGTCCAACACCATAATAACTTGCCATCTATGAACATGGTCCACAACATAATTCTAAATAAGAAAGAGAGAGGGAGAGAGGGCATGCGAGAACATCAGGAAGAGGGGCATTCCATGCCAAAAACAAAGAGAGAGTAGGCATCGGGGGAGTGAGGTATAGGAGGCACAAGGATGGAATCCTAGTCTTACTAGGATTCGATATTTGACTTGGTCCAATATGATTTCTCAAACCAAAATTAAATTAGAAACAAATCAATCCAATTAAATTAGCTCCTAATCCAATTAAGAACCTAATTAAATTAGATTAAAATATATTTAAATTTGATTTTATTTTTTAATAAAATTAAAAATTGGGCTGATCCAAGTCTTAATTGAATTAAGACTAGTTCTTTCTTGCAATTGACTTATCCAATAAACCAATTAGAATTGATCCAATCAAGTCTAAACTAGATCTAATTAAATTATATTTAATTAGACTTAATCTATGTCCACTGGCTTAATTAAATTTAGTCAATTAGTAATCTAATTACTAATCGATCCTCCTACAATACTTGCACTAGGTTAAACATCAATCGTATTGATCATTTTACCCTAGAATGATTCTTAATCATTGATCAACCATCTAATCAGATCATGAACTCTAATGTATATGACCACATAAGCTCGAACCTAAGCTAGTAGCATAGAAATAAATTTTGGTACTAATCAAAGTGACCATCTAGCAATGGTACCTAATGATCGAATAGGTCGAATGTGTAGAACAACATCCTTAGAATTCATGTGGATATAGTTTTTATATAATTCATCTCCTTGACCAAAATGCTCGTAGAATACCTCAGAGTTTAACTATCAATTATGATTAGGCTATCCACATTATATTTCAAAATACCAAATACATCTCATGGATTATCCTGCCAAGATTTTGCTATATTGAAATACAGTGATATATTCTTCTCCAACTCTTGGAGTAGTCAATCCCATCTTGATCACACACTGATTTTGTAAGTACTTGACCATGCCTAGAAGCCTTCCATTATTGAATTAAAAATTTAATTAGTTCGATACCAAAGTACAGTGAGTTGCTTGCAAGCCATTGAGGTGATCTCAGGTCTAAGAGATACTTATACCTATATCCCATCAGAGATATTCTCGATAGAAAAATACTCTAGAGTTAGTCACATTTAATGATGATGTATCTTTACATCTCACCTATATGCCATACTAGTATCTCCACATTTTTTGGTTAAGAAGACAACCAACATATATGGCAAATAGCAATCTATGCTCAATAGATGCTGTCGTCCTTATTAACAGCCTATCATTTGAGGACTAATCGATAAATTCTCTCTTTATTGGATCTAAATAGTCCTAAGAATTTTATCACAATAATAAAGTTCATTAGATGTAAACTTTATGATGAAAAAATACCAAAAAAAATATTTTATTCATTAATAAATTAATTATAAATATAATGCAGCACAACCATCAACAAGCCGATGATTGAATTTAGGACATATTTTCTAATAGAAAGAGCAAGGTTGGTGCTCCTAAGTCTTAAGAGACTGTGAAGGAGTCAAGGTGGTGGCTCCTGGAGGTTGAACCAGCTAGAGTTGTATCAATCGAGATGGAGGGTTGACAAACTATCGAGCTGGCTCGAATACAGGTCGAGCTGGCTCTCTTAGGCAAATAGAAAACATGTTTCAAGATTCTATGGTTTAGCTGACGATAAGCCAGCTTGAGTCTTCATCGAGCCAGCTCAGATAGGTGGACTAGTGAGTACGGGATTTTCTATTTGGTCTTGGATTTGGTTTAATCCAAAGGATCTTAAGGCCTAATTTGAGAGGTCTTAAGATGGCTAATTTAGGTATAGCACTAGGTCTTTAATCCTAGGGATAATAGTATGCAAGACATGGGTGTACATGGGCTTGGATGAGTGCTTTCATGTATAAGTTAGCCTAAAAAATTTTTTAGGACTGAGTCATGTTGACTCAAAGTGTCTATATATACTTTGTATATGTAATATTTTTAATAAGAGGAATAGAAATCCCTTTTCTTCCTAAAACCCTACTCTCTTCTCCTCTCTCTCTCTATTAGCCGCCTATCTCTTGGTATCTATTCATCAGTGATGCCACCTTCTTTAGGTTAGAAGTCTTTGGTTTCTAGTTCCAGGTCTTCTAAGGTCCAGAAAAAAATTGATCTTACACTTTCTAAGCTAAGCTACCTCGTCACTAGCTGCCCAAAGTTTTCATTTGAGATCAAATATTTATTCACACCAGCTGATCCTATAAGTATTATATGCATTTTTAGCAATGTGCCACTGATTTTGAAGGTTGGAAAACTTCTTGGACCGGTCCCAACCATACTCTTCCTGATTTTGAGTCCAAAGCGAGCCCTTTTCTAACTATTGGATCTTCTCTCTCATTTTTCTGAGCTCAACCTTAAGGGAGCAGATCTTGGTGGTTAAAGTCCAAAATTTCTCACTAGCATTCTTCGATGCCCATTCAAGCTCTTCGGATAGATGGTAGTTCCTCAAAGTATACTCCTTGAAGGCTTGCTTTAAGGCTTAACACAAGCTATTGATTTCGGCAAAGGCTATTGCATAATTGTTCTTTGATTTCTAAAGCTCATCCTTGGTTTTCTTCAACTCTTTATTGGCTTGACGAACTTCTTTCTTCAGAGCTTTTATGTAAGTCTTTAAAGGGATGGCCTATGGTAACTATGTAGCTTTAGCCCATGACTGAGCTCGATGATAATATTTGCAAATCGGACTATGAATCATTAACACATCACAACATACCAAGGTATGAAAAAAGAAGAGGTTCAATTTCATTGCTTAAAAAGTTTAAGTACATAGAAGTTAAAAGAAAAGGAAAAGTATAATTAGAAGAGATCTTCGACCTCTGATGGAGGGGTGGTAGGAGAACTAGGTGCGAACTCTATGAGGATTTATAGTGCCCCTAAGCCTTGGGAGGCCACAAGAAGAGCTAGGGTGTTGGCTCTAGAAGACTAAGATGGATGTGAGTTCTAGGGCTAGGATAGGAGTTGTTCGACTCAAGGTTCAGGTATGAGAACCTTGAGGGGCTTGGTAGGTGCTCTAGAGATCTAGGACATAAGATGCAGCAAAGAACCAAAGCCAAGAGAAGAATTAGCTAAGACAAGGGGCTGACACACAAGTGGGCTGGCTCGGATATGGAGTCGAGCCGGTTCGGACTGAAATCGAGTCAGCTCGAGGCATAGTCAAGCTAGCTGTCTCAGATAGATAGAAGATAGGGTTCAGCTAAGATGTAGTTAAGCTGGCTCAACTTCTAAGAGAGCTAGCTCGATGGTGACGAATAGAACTGGATAGAATTTTTTATTTGGTCTTAGATTGGGATTAATCCAAGGGATCTTAAGGCATGGTCCAATAAGATCTTAAGGGGGCTAACACTTGTATGGGTTGGGACTAGATTCAGGGGATGAGAGTATATGAGACATATGTACAAGGGCTCGATGAGTGCTTTCATGTATTGGGTTAGCTAGAAAAATTTTTGGTCGGGCCTAATAGCTATGTATAAATATAAAGATTATATTAGGATTTCATTATGCATTGGAATATAGATCTTTTCTCCCTCAATCTCTCTTCTCTCTTCTCTCTTCTCTCTAGAGTGGCCGCCCAAAGGAGGGTGCCTTGTTAGATATATGTGCCCTAGAAGCCAGAATTGGCCGACACTTGTAATACACTTCTAGGGGAAAAATTATAATTTTGACTAAAACCAATAAATGGGTTATTTTCTATCACATATGTGTATTTAGTATTTGTGATACATCCTTTGAGTTAATGGTAACGATAATTCATATTTTCAAGAGTTGAAAATTTAAGACATGAATAATCATTGTTAACTCATACATTGCTCCCGACCATAGGATCATCACGAGGATGGTGATTGATCCAGAAGGTTGGTGTACAATCGCTTCTCTTTAGTAGATGAGTCTTAAGTCTATGATCTAGAGACACCAAAGCGAGAGTACAGGTACTCGTTAGAGAACGAGGGCACTGAGCGTGACCACCTCGAGTAGTCATTAGGAAGTCTACCTTCTCGTCAATGACTGACTCGATGCTGCAGTAGTGTGTCTGGTTCTTTGACCTGAGATGCATCGGCAGTTCACCTTGAGGGTGTTATAGTTTGACTACACCATTACTCGGTCTCCTAGCCATATGGAACCCTGAGGTGTATGTTGGCTATGACATGTTCATTGTAGGAACTGGATTGCATCAAGATGGAATCTATCTACCTCGGTGGTAGAGGAGCAGCCCTATGATGATCATGAGAATCAAGTCCAGAAGCCCATGGCCATGGCAGAGTGAAATAATAGAAAGAGTTTCTATTTAGATTTTCACATTGGACTCGAATCGAATGATTACATCATATGACAGAGACTAGGGTTTGACGAGTTCACCTTAACCCTAATCTGATCGGGGCTCAAGATAGAAGAACTTAATCACACAGGTAGCTGCACCAAGAGGTTCGCATTCAGCTCTGATGGGTTGCCACCATATACTGCTAGGTGTCACTGGTGGATTTTGGGAGCAATTAGAATGATTTAGATGATCGATCATTCTAGCTGTTCGAATCAGAAGAGTTCTGATCCATCGAAAGGAGTTTCGATGATGTCGATGATAGAGATCATGACATATCCCATTACCATACAGAACTGAACCTAACTGGGTCACACAAACAAGGGTTTGAATCTGGTGATCATCAATTGAACTGATCTAGTTCAATTGATCTGAATGAGATTCAATTAGGTTCAAGGAAATCGTGCTAGCACTCGATTGAACCTAACGTTCTTCTTTTACTATCATAAATAAGTTGTCCTGATCTGAGCCAAAGGAGTTTGTGCTCAATCAGAGGCCTTCATATGGTCTGACTGGAGGTTGTCCAAGTCAGAATAGGTTGTCTTATTTGTAAGACATTACCTGCCATTTTTGGTCACCTGCCATTTCTTGTTCTTTGACTTTGGTCAAAAGTCTACCTTTGACTGGTCAAACGTTGACCATTGACACTTTGACTTTTGACCACATGTCATGCACCTATTGGAGAGCTGGTGGGGGCCTGTCCCCCTGCCAGAACCTGGCAAGGAGAAGGGCGCACGCCACCCTAGGCGTGTGCCCAAGTTGGAGGCGCCTAGGAGTCCTTGTTGGACAAGGACTCCATCCTCCTTTTTGGATTCCAATTAGAGTTCTTCTAAGAATCCAACTTTGACTGGTCTTAGGCACCCTCTAAGGAGGAATCCAGGGGTCTCTATTCCCAACCAATCAGATTTAGATCTGATTTCACAAAGGGTTGTGATTGGTTGAGAAGGAAGAGGAGTTGGATCACAAGCTAGGTCTATAAATAAGACCCTGCGCCCAACTCCTAATTAAGATATATGATGAGATCATAGTTTCCCATGCCCCAAGGCTGCCTCTCCCCTCCTTCTCCATGCCAAACCACCTTCTCCCCTTGCTCTCCACGTCCAAAAGGAGTTTTGGACCTTGGTTGGTGCGATTCAGATCAAGGAAAGGCGATCAAAAGCAAGAAGGCTGCGCTGCTGCAAAAGGACGACTGCAGATCTTCAAAAGAGTTTTGAAGATCCTCCAGATCAGATCCAGATCTGATTTTTGGAGGTGTGATAGAGAAGAAGAGGATCTCCAGATCCAACCCGAGTGGATACCGGTAGAGGCCAGGCGCTTGCGTGGCTAAGATCCAGAACCTTCCGCTGCAATCAGGATCATCTACAGGGTAATAGGATTACCCAAATCAGGTAAATTAAATTTGATTTAATTTATCTTATTTTATTTTATTTTATTAAAATAATAAGAATTAGATCTGAAACATATCAAGATCTGATTGAGATCAAGAGAAAATTTTTGAAATATATCTCTTGATCTGAATCAGATCTGAACGAACCTGGACCGGGAAATCAGGATTTCCCTTCAACTGGTATCAGAGCCATGGTTCTAAAATTGTTTAGATCTGATTTTAAATTTTATTTTAATTAGAAAATAAAGTGATTTTAGATGTCACATGAGATGTGATCAGATCTGAAATCAGAAAAAATTAAAATTAAATGATTTGGATCTAAGAACATGAAGATATGCATGACTAGTTCTAGAATAGAATAGTTCTATAGAATAGTTTTGCATGTTCTTGATTTAATCTGATTAAATCATATTTTAGATCTTCTTATTTACTATTTTTTGATATTATAAGTGTTATAATAACATCTGATAAACAGCAAATAAAAATTATTTAATTTTTGAAATATCATATGAGATATGATTGATGCATGTCTAGACTAGTTGTAGAATAGTTCTACATAATTGTCTAGATTAGAATTTATTTTGATTAGATCAATTTAAATCTAATTTTTTAGATTATTATGAGATAATTTAGATCTGAAAACATGCATGATTTGATACATGAGATGTATGCAAAATATGCCATTGATTAGATCTAAATTTGTATATGAGATATATGATATAGATCTATAACTGTTTTGTAGTATTTACATGTTCCTGATTAAGGCGTTCCTCTTGGCCGTCCGGTCATAAGAACGAAGAAGGGTTTAAAGGCCCTCTCTTCCCATTCGATGGGGTGTTCTTATGACGTGTAGGGGTGCTGCGTGTTCGTCCTTAATCAGAAACCCAAAACTTACTTTCTGCAAAACCCTAGATCCTGAAACCCTAGGATTTATTGTGCATATTTTGTTTATGAACCCTAACTTAATTAAGAATTAAGTTTATGGAATATTAATTAGGTCTAAAATTGAGAATTTCAGATCTAAGACATATTCATAATACTGGGTTCGGGCTTGGGTAGCTCAATTAGGTCTAAGCGGTTGATCAAACCGAATCAAGAGTTGGTTAGATGGGATCAACAATGCTTAAATTGACCAGCCTAATAGGATTAAGTCTGGGTCAAGATCGAGTCACGATCAAGCAAGACCTAATTAGGCTCAGAGGTTAGAGTCTGGATTGTAGGCTAACCCAATTGGTTCTGACTCAACAATTTGGTGTCTAAGGTAAGTTTGGCACAGACGACCGACTGGTTTTTAATTGGAAGCTACTCGACCTGAATGCGTTCTTGTGCGAGTTAACGGCATATTCCTTCCACCGGTCTCACTTACCTGGCCATATCTGTTGACACAGTTCTGATCTGAGGTGGTCAATAATCCGAGCTAACCCATGCCACTAGGTTAGTCATAATTGTTATGACTAAGCCAAGTCTAGTTTAATGAGACCTGAATCAATTCTCCCTAAGAAAAGATTAAGTCTGAGGTCTTCCACCATTGTAGATGTGCGGGCCCTTCCCGGGGTTGATTGTTCTCGGCTGGATACAGTGGCTCAGTTGCACCGGGAAGACGCAACCATGTCTATTAGGCATTGGATGCTATGGGCTGGAGGATGAGTTGGGCTCAATATTTTGGATACGGTGAGAGACTCCAATTAGGAACCCAGTCTATGCAAATGGTGGGTCTGACTTAACTAAGGAGTGGATCAATATTCCGGATACGGTGAGATTCATGAATTAGAGACCAAGTTTGGGTGCACCATGATTAGAGAATCATTGAACAAGAGTTGTTCACTCATTGGCTAACCCATCACCAATAACTGTTAGGTGAGGTGATGAGTCAGTTGGTGAGACCGCACCACCCACTAGAAATCATTAATCATGGAGATTTTTGCATCTCTACAGAGGGAGTGTAGGGATCCGAGAAAATAGTGGGAGCTAATTTGTTTAAAAATAAAATCCCTAAACAAATTGGTCAAGTCAAAATTACAGTATCTAACTAGAATCTTTGACTCTCTACAGGAAAATGTCTGCGTCCAACCCATTGGCACGTATCCTGGACACACATAGACTGACTGGACCCAATTATAAAGATTGGCTCAGGAACTACAAAATTATTTTGGGTTCCGAGAAGTTAACCCATGTTTTGGACCAGGACCCTCCCACCTTACCAGCCCGTCCATCTGTTGAACAGAGAGCGTCTCTGGAAAAATGGATTGACGAAGATAATAAGGCCAGATATTACATGTTGGGCTCGATGTCTGATGAGCTCCAGCGCCAACATGAAGGATATCGGGACTGCTCGCCAAATGTTGGCTCACCTGCAGGAGATGTTTGGTGAACAGAGTCGCGCAGCCAAATATCAAGTCACAAAATGACTTTTTAAGGCTAAGATGCGTGATGGGCAGTCAGTCCAAGATCACTGTCTGACAATGATCAAGGACATGGAAGAGCTTGAGAAGCTCGGTGTGAAGTTGGACTTGGACCTGCAGAACGATATTATTCTGCAATCCTTGACTGATGCATATGGGCAATTCATCATGAATTACCACATGCATAAACTTCAGAATTCCTTGGCCGAGTTAATGAATATGCTGGTTACCGCTGAGCTTTCTATGAAAGGTTCTAAAGGCTCAGTTCTTGCTATGGAACGGACTTCTTCCAAAAGAAAGTCTTATGGAAAGAAAAAGAAGTCTGTGAAAAAGCAAAAGGTGGAAGGATCAAAGAAGAAGAAGGCAGAATCCGAAGAAAAAGGCCGATGGCAAAGGAAAGTGTTTCCATTGCAACAGCGACGGCCATTGGAAGCGGAACTGCCCTACTTACCTGGCCACCCTGAAGAACAAGAAGGAAGGTCCTTCTGGAGGTATGCTCGTTATTGAGTCTAACCTTACGGTTTCTTCTGCATCCAGTTGGGTGCTTGACTCTGGTTCTAGTGCTCATCTGTGCACTTCCATGCAGGGTCTTGAGGATAGCAGGAGGCTGAGGGATGGAGACATGATCCTACGCATCGGTAATGGAGCAAGAGTTGCTGCAGTAGCCGTGGGAACATACCCTCTTCGATTACCATCTGGTTTAGACTTAGTTTTGAAAGACTGTTATTATGTGCCTGCAGCTAGCAGGAATTTGATTTCTGTTTCATGCTTAGCACAAGAAGGTTATGTGATCACCTTCTTTAAGGACCATTGTAACATTCTTTATGAAAGAAATAAAATTGCAAATGGTTTCCTTATTAATGGTCTTTATCAGCTACATATTGATGTACCTATTCTAACTATCGAGCAAAACGTGAATGCCAAACGACCTAGGGATAGTCCAAACGATAGATATCTATGGCACCTGAGATTAGGTCATATAGCAGAAGATAGGATCAACAAATTGGAGAAAAATGGGCTATTGAGTCCATTGACTTCCGAGTCATATCCAACTTGTGAATCTTGTCTTCAAGGCAAAATGACTAAACTCCCTTTTGTTGGACATGGGAGAGGGCCACAGATCTCCTTGCCCTAGTACATACTGATGTGTGCGGCCCATTTGATGTGCCGGCTAGAGGCAATTTTGTCTACTTCATTACCTTTACCGATGATCTGTCTAGGTATGGGTATGTGTATCTTATGAGACACAAGTCTGAAGCCTTTTGAAAAGTTCAAAGAATTCAGACATGAAGTAGAAAAACAAACTGGAAAAACCCATTAAGGTTCTTCGATCAGATCGAGGAGGTGAATACCTTAGCCGGGAATTCCTAGACTATCTCAAGGATAAATGGCATAGTCTCTCAATGGACTCCACCAGGAACACCTCAACTCAACGGGGTTTCAGAATGGAGAAATCGGACTCTATTGGATATGGTTCGATCCATGATGAGCTTCACAGACCTCCCTGATTTTCTTTGGGGACACTCATTGTTAACTTCAATCTATCTACTGAATAGGGTTCCCTCTAAAACCGTTCCTACCACACCGTATGAGATATGGCACGGTAAGAAACCAAGTCTGAGTCATCTCAGAATTTGGGGTTGTCCGGCTCATGTCAAAAGACAACAAGCGGACAAGTTAGAGTTTAGGTCCTTTAGAGCTCGATTCATAGGATATCCTAAAGAGTCATTAGGATACTATTTCTACATTCCAGAAGACCACAATGTGATTGTGAGTCGACATGCCATCTTTCTTGAAAAATAGTTTATTCAAGATAGCGGCATTGGAAAATAGATTAAGCTTGATGAGAAAGTCTCACAAGTGAAACGAGCTAAGGACCAAGTGGAACCAAATCAGGTTGAGCCAATAAGAACACTACCTCCTCCACCTCGTAGATCGGAAAGAGTTTCCCGTCCCCCTGAAAGATACTTAGGTATTATTTCAGAGGATGTAGAGGAAATGTTCCTCGTAGGTAATGGTGCTCATGGTGATGATCCCAAAACCTACAACGAGGCGATATCAGATATCGACTCCGAGAAATGGCTAGAGGCAATGCAGTCAGAAATTGACTCGATGCACTCAAACCAAGTCTGGACCTTGGTAGATCCACCAGAAGGTATAGTACCTATTGGGTGTAAATGGATCTTCAAGAGAAAGATTGGTGCAGATGGGAATGTGGAGACATTCAAGGCTAGACTAGTGGCAAAAGGTTATAGTCAACGCGAAGGCATTGACTATCAGGATACCTTTTCCCCAGTGGCTATGCTAAAATCCATCCGCACATTGCTTGCTGTTGCAGCCTATTTCGATTATGAAATATGGCAAATGGACGTGAAAACGGCATTCCTAAATGGATATCTTGAGGAAGATATCTATATGGAACAGCCGCTAGGTTTCACATCCAGTGATACTGATCACAAGGTTTGCAAGCTGCAAAGGTCCATATATGGACTTAAGCAAGCATCTCGGAGCTGGAACACTCGTTTCAATGATGTGATCAAAAAGTTTGGTTTCATCAAAAATGAAGAGGAACCATGTGTTTTCAAAAGGGTCAGTGGGAGCGCTGTTGTCTTCCTCGTATTGTACGTGGATGACATCCTCCTTATTGGGAATGATATTCCCATGTTGACATCAGTCAAGATGTGGTTGTCCAAGGAATTCTCCATGAAAGACCTAGGTGAAGCATCCTTTATTCTAGGAATTAAGGTCTATAGGGATAGACCGAATAGGATGCTAGGACTTTCACAGAAGATGTACATAGAGGAAGTACTAAAGAGGTTTAGTATGGAAAACTCTAAGAGGGGATTAATACCCTTCAGACATGGTATTCATCTTTCCAAGAAGATGTGCCCCAGCACACCTGAGGAAATAGAACGCATGAGCAAGATCCCTTATGCTTCTGCAATAGGGAGCCTCATGTATGCCATGCTATGTACACGACCTGATATAGCCCATGCTGTGAGTGTCACAAGCAGATATCAGTCAAATCCAGGTGAAGAACACTGGACTTCTGTGAAATGTATCCTTAAGTACTTGAGAAGAACTAAGGATATGAATGTTGGTCTTTGGTAACGGAGAACTCCAAGTCCAGGGATACACAGACTCGGATTTCATGTCTGATATAGATGATCGAAAGTCGACATCTGGCAGTCTGTTTGTGTGCAATGGTGGTGCTGTCAGCTGGAAGAGTTCCAAGCAAACGGCAGATTCCACCATGGAAGCTCATCCGCTTCTGATTACCTCAGATGCCATTCCTCTAAGGGCCATTAAGGAGCCAGGTCTCACCAGTCGAGGTCAAGAGAGTCGACTCCGCAGATAATGTGGCAGACCCACTTACAAAGCCGTTGGGCCAGCAGAAGATCGAAGCCCACCTTGAGAAGATGGGACTTAGACTTGTAGCCAATTGGCTTTAGGACAAGTGGGAGATTGTTAGATATATGTGCCCTAGAAGCCAGAATTGGCTGACACTTGTAATACACTTCTAGGGGCAAAATTATAATTTTGACTAAAATCAATAAATGGGTTATTTTCTATCACATATGTGTATTTAGTGTCTGTGATACATCCTTTGAGTTAATGGTAATGATAATTCATATTTTCAAGAGTTGAAAATTTAAGACATGAATAATCATTATTAACTCATAAATTGCTCCCGACCATAGGATCATCACGAGGATGGTGATTGATCCGGAAGGTTGGTGTACAATCGCTTCTCTTTAGTAGATGAGTCTTGAGTCTACGGTGTGGAGACACCGGAGCGAGAGTACAGGTACTCGTTAGAGAACGAGGGCACTGAGCGTGACCACCTCGAGTAGTCATTAGGGAGTCTACCTTCTCGTCAATGACTGACTCGATGCTGCAGTAGTGTGTCTGGTTCTTTGACCTGAGGTGCATCGGCAGTTCACCTTGAGGGTGTTATAGTTTGACTACACCATTACTCGGTCTCCTAGCCATATGGAACCCTGAGGTGTATGTTGGCTATAGCATGTTCATTGTAGGAACTGGATTGGCATCAAGATGGAATCTATCTACCTCGGTGGTAGAGGAGCAGCCCTATGATGATCATGAGAATCAAGTCCAGAAGCCCATGGCCATGGCAGAGTGAAATAATAGAAAGAGTTTCTATTTAGATTTTCACATTGGACTCGAATCGAATGATTACATCATATGACAGAGACTAGGGTTTGACGAGTTCA
Organism: Cocos nucifera; assembly: GCA_006176705.1. Classification (NCBI taxonomy): domain Eukaryota; kingdom Viridiplantae; phylum Streptophyta; class Magnoliopsida; order Arecales; family Arecaceae; genus Cocos; species Cocos nucifera. The sequence goes on from QRFJ01001722.1 coordinate 62,709, forward strand.
CCTTAACCCTAATCTGATCGGGGCTCAAGATAGAAGAACTTAATCACACAGGTAGCTGCACCAAGAGGTTCGCATTCAGCTCTGATGGGTTGCCACCATATACTGCTAGGTGTCACTGGTGGATTTTGGGAGCAATTAGAATGATTTAGATGATCGATCATTCTAGCTGTTCGAATCAGAAGAGTTCTGATCCATCGAAAGGAGTTTCGATGATGTCGATGATAGAGATCATGACATATCCCATTACCATACAGAACTGAACCTAACTGGGTCACACAAACAAGGGTTTGAATCTGGTGATCATCAATTGAACTGATCTAGTTCAATTGATCTGAATGAGATTCAATTAGGTTCAAGGAAAATCGTGCTAGCACTCGATTGAACCTAACGTTCTTCTTTTGCTATCATAAATAAGTTGTCCTGTCTGAGCCAAAGGAGTTTGTGCTCAATCAGAGGCCTTCATATGGTCTGACTGGAGGTTGTCCAAGTCAGAATAGGTTGTCTTATTTGTAAGACATTACCTGCCATTTTTGGTCACCTGCCATTTCTTGTTCTTTGACTTTGGTCAAAAGTCTACCTTTGACTGGTCAAACGTTGACCATTGACCCTTTGACTTTTGACCACATGTCATGCACCTATTGGAGAGCTGGTGGGGGCCTGTCCCCCTGCCAGAACCTGGCAAGGAGAAGGGCGCACGCCACCCTAGGCGTGTGCCCAAGTTGGAGGCGCCTAGGAGTCCTTGTTGGACAAGGACTCCATCTCCTTTTTGGATTCCAATTAGAGTTCTTCTAAGAACCAACTTTGACTGGTCTTAGGCACCCTCTAAGGAGGAATCCAGGGGTCTCTATTCCCAACCAATCAGATTTAGATCTGATTTCACAAAGGGTTGTGATTGGTTGGGAAGAAGAGGAGTTGGATCACAAGCTAGTCTATAAATAAGACCCTGTATCCCAACTCAATTCTAAGAGATATGATGAGATCATAGTTTCCCCACACCCCAAGGCTGCCTCTCCCCTCCTTCTCCATGCCAAACCACCTTCTCCCCTTGCTCTCCACGTCCAAAAGGAGTTTTGGACCTTGGTTGGTGCGATTCAGATCAAAGAAAGGCGATCAAAAGTAAGAAGGCTGCGCTACTGCAAAGGATGACTGCTCATCTTCAAAAAGAGTTTTGAAGATCCTCCAGATCAGATCCAGATCTGATTTTTGCAGGTGTGATAGAGAAGAAGAGGATCTCCAGATCCAATCCGAGTGGATACTGATAGAGGCCAAACGCTTGCATGGCTAAGATGCAGAATCTTCCGCTGCAAATAGGATCATCAACAGGGTAATAGGATTACGCAGATCAGATAAATTAAATTTGATTTAATTTATTTTTAAATTTTATTTTATTAAAATAATAAGAATCAAATCTGAAACATATCAAGATCTGATTGGGATCAAGAGAAAAATTTTTGAAATATATCTCTTGATCTGATCTGATCTGAACGAACCTGGACTGGAAAATCAGGATTTCCCTTCATGCCTCTCTCAAGCCCAAGGAGGAAGGCGCCCCATCACATATCCAGATTGGTGGATTGATGATATGTTGCCATAGAGAACGTCAAAGGTCTTCTCAGATCCATGCTAAAGATCGGGGATTTTCACTATAATTAGTATCAGAGCGGTACCAATTATCCTAATATTTAGTATTAGAGCCTGATGGTGCATGGAGGAGGAGAAGTCATATAGGAAGAAATCAAAAGTCTGCACACCTATTCTATGGTATGTCTCAGATCTACCTTTGTTATTGCTGTGGTTTGGCCAATCAGGAGCAACAAGTTGAAGGTGGAGGCTAAGAGGATTAACGTGAAGGGTATTTTTTATGGTAGAAGGTTTGGATGCATGATTTTCTGACCAATCTTGGTTGGAGAGACTGGAGTGTATGATGAGTGACAAGATCCTCTGAGAAGATGGGCAGTGTGGGGCTATTTGGCAGATGAAGAGAGATTTTCCAAGGGATAATGGTTGAGGAAAGACTAAAGAAGCAGCTATATGTCCTTCGATTGTAGGAAGGTGGGAAGTAATTGGGGGTGCATTTAGCAGTTCGATCAGAGCATGAATTTTCAAAGCCTTGGAGGTGATGGAGATGGATGATCCATGATGGTCCAATGAAAGGGCAAGTATGGTCTTCCAATTCTTGGGAGATCATGAAGGAGTCAAGGTAGTGTCTCTTGAAGGCTAGGATTGGCCAAAGATGTATCAACAAGATAAAAAGGCTGGCACATAGTCGGACTGGCTTGAATAAGCAGTCGAGCCAGCACGATCTTAGATCGAGCTGGGTCGGCCCGTATCCAAGCCAGTTGTCTCAAGCAAATAGAAGACATGGTTTGGGGAGACGCAGTCGAGCCGGCATGGCTTCTGACTAAGCCAGCTCGATAGTGGCGAGTAGATCTGGATGGATTTTCTATTTGGTCTTGGATTGAGTCTAATCCAAGGGGTCTTAAGGCTTGGTATGAGAGATCTTAAGATGGCTAATTCACGTATTAGGCTAGGTCTTTAGTCCAGGAGATTAGAGCATGCAAGACATGGGTTTACATTGGCGGTTGAGTATTTTCATGAATGGGTTAGCCAAGGAGAGTTTTTTAGGGCTGAGTCGTATTGACTTTGGATATCTATATATACTTGTATATGTAGATTATGGTGGAGAGAATGAATTGAATCCCTTTTCTTCCTAAAACCCTAGTTTTCTCTCTTTCTCACTCTACCGCCATCTCATCTTCTTATCATCAAATCTTTATCTTTCTTACTATCATCTCCAACTTGCGTTCTAAGAGTTGATAGAAGGTACAAGGATTTTCACAGGTCCTGAAATAATTTATAACAAGTGGTATCAGAGCCAGGTTGTGTGGAAGGAGGAGAAGTTGCCTGAAAGTTGAAGATCTTCAGGTGCCATGAATTCAGCAAGATCTTGTCATGGTATTTCTCAAATTTCTTAGATCTATGTTGCAATTTTTTGGCTTAGATCTAGCCCTAGAAAGCAACGTGAAGGTTGATTTTGAGAAGTTCAATGGGAAAGAAAACTTTTTCATGTGAAAAGTTCATGTGGAAGATCTTCTAGTTCAAGCTGAATTGGATCAGGCATTAGAAGAGAAGCCTAAAGGGATGTCAGATCACCAGTGGATATCTCTGAAAAAGAAGGCTTGCTCTATGATCAGAGGATACTTGTCGGATGTGGCACTCTATTCAATTTTAAAGGAATGGACCCCAAGATGCTTGTGGTCGAAGTTGCAAACCATGTATATAGATAAGAATATGTGCAACAAGTTGATGTTGAAGAAGAGACTATACAGCCTTCGGATGCAGAAAGGTGGAGATGTCTTGGGACACATCCAGAAATTCGACTAGAGGTGCAACAAGTTGCTGAATATTGGAGTGAAGATGGAGGAAGATCTTCAGGTGCTGTGAATTCAACAAGATCCTATCAAGATATTTCTCAAATTCCTTGGAACTATGTTGCAATTATTTTGCTTGTATCCTACCATAGGAAGCAATGTGAAGGTTGATTTCAAGAAGTTTGATGGGAAAGGAAACTTTTTCATGTAGAAAGTTCATGTGGATGATCTTCTTATTCAAGCAGAATTGGATTAGACATTCGAAGAGAAGCCTGAAGGGATGTCAGATTGCTAGTGGATGTCTCTGGAAAAGAAGGCCTACTCTGTGATTAGAGGATGCTTGTCGAATGCAGCACTCTATTCAATTTTAGACGAGAGGACCCTAAGAGGCTTGAGGTTAAAGTTGCAAACTATCTATATGGGTAAGAATATGTGCAACAAGTTGATGTTGAAGAAGAGGCTGTACAGCCTTCGAATGCAAGAAGGCGGAGATGTCTTGAGATACATCCAGAAATTCGACCAGATGTGCAACAAGTTGTTGAATATTGGAGTGAAAAAGGAGGAAGAAGATAAATCATTGCTTCTGTTATACTTGTTGCTCTCATCCTACGATCCATTGATGATGATGATGCTCTATAGTAAGGAGACCCTGAAGTATGAAGACATGGTCTCAGTATTATGAACCAACGAACAGTAGAAGAAATTGACCAAGCAAGGTGTTCCCCAGGAGTGCTTGATAGTGGAGGAGAGATCTGGAAGATCAAAGGAGAGAGGCAAGTCAAGGGGATGATCAAAGTTTCGGAAGAGCAAGAGCAGAAAAGAAGCTAGATGCTACAAGTGCAACGAGATTGGGCACTTCAGGCATGATTGCCTATAATGAAAGAATAAGAAGGGAGAAAAGAGTGGATCTGATGCACTGAGTACAGTGGCTAATAGTGAGGTGGAGGATGACATCTTGGTTGTATCAGATAGTCATAGAAGATACATAGATATATCGATCCTAGATTCAATCTGTTCGCATCACTACACCTTAAATCGATCTTGGTTTGTCTCATACACTAAGATTGATTAGGGGAGTGTGACACTTGGAGATGATCACCCATGTAGAGTCACTGGTATTGGAAGCATCCGGATGAGTATGTTTGATGGGATGGTGCGGACTCTCACAAATGTAAAGCACGTCCCATATTTGAAGAAAAATCTTGTCTCACTGGGCTATCTGGAGTGGAACGGCTACAGCTTCAGTAGTCATGCCAGGAGTGGAGTTCTCAATATCTCCAAAGATGCTTGGTGGTGATGAGGGGCAGGAGGATGGAGAACAACCTCTAGAAGTTGGTTGGATCTATGGTGATCGAAAAATTTGATACAGCAGCAGCAGCACAAGATCAGTAGGGGGCTTATCGGTTGTGGCATTACCGCCTAGACACATGGGTGACTGTGGGATGAAGGAACTGAGCAAACATGATCTAATTTTAGATTTGGATGGAGGTGTTATAGAGGTTTGTGAGTCATGCCAGATGGGTAAATAGAGAAGAGTACAGTTTGCCATCAATTCAACCCACAGTGCAGCCCCACTGAAACTAGTTCACACTGATATATAGGGGTTGACTCTATTTTCAGTCAGAAATGGAGCAAGATACTTCTTGATCTTTATAGATGATTTCTCAAGGAATGTATGGGTCTACTTTATGAAGGAGAAATTAGAAGTCTTCACTAGGTTCAAGGTGTGGAAAGCTGAGGTGGAGAAGGAGACAAGTCAGAACTTGAAGTATCTACGGTCAGACAACAATGGAGAATACATCAGCAAAGAGTTCCAAGAATTTTGTGAGGAGTGTGGTATCAAAAGGCACTTCTTGATAAAAGAAACTCCTCAACAAAATGGGATGGCTAAAAGAATTAATAGAATACTTTTGAAAAAAGAACGGTGCATGAGGCTGCAGGTAGGACTTTCAAAGGTGTTCTGGATTGATATAGTGAATGCAGCCTATTATCTGATGAATCGGTCACCTCATACAAAGTTAGATGGTGGTATTTCAGAGGAGAAATGGTCTAGAAGGAAGATTGGGCTGAGCCATCTAAGGATTTTTAGGCTCACAACTTTTGTGCACATCGATGTTGGTGAGCGGAGCAAGTTGGATGCCAGATCATGGAAGATGGTATTCTTGGGATATCCATGAGGAGTTAAGGGATACCAACTATGGGATCCCTTAGAGAAGAAGGTTGTCATTATTAGGGATGTCACCTTCGATGAAAATTTAGTTCTCTAAAGGCGAGATGGCATGAAGGAGCAGTAGATGCAGCAGGAGGTCCAGCAAGGCAGCACTGGATAGTTAACATCTTACTTTATTTTGCCACTTACAAGTGCATCAGAAGGACTTGGTATTTAGGTGGAGCACTCACTGAAGGTGTCTCCATAGATGGAGAGAGCTCGGACAGGTAATGGAAGCCAGGAGGCCCAATAGAAGCAAGTTGGATCTAGGACGGATATCGAGATTGCGCTGCACAAGACCAAAAAAAACATTAGGCAACCAGAACGATATGGCTTCAAAGATACACTGTCATATATCCTGATGACAACAAACAGGGACCCATACACCTACAAGGAAGCTATGGATAGCTAGGACAGAGAGAGGTGGGTCCAAGTAATGTTCGAGGAGATGTAGGCTCTCCACAAGAATGAGGCATTGCATTTGGTGCAGTTGCCACATGAAAAGAAATCCATTGGTTGCAAGTGGTTTTACCAATGCAAAGAGAGGCCTTCAGAGCAGGGAGGTGTCAGGTATAAGGCATGGTTAGTGGCCAAGGGATACTTCCAAAAGAAAGGTACTAATTTTAGTAAAGTATTTTCTTCTATCATTAGGCATACTTCCATCAGAATGTTGCTGAGCATTGTGGCAGCTTAGGACTTGGTATGGATGTCAAGATGGCATTCCTCCATGGGCATTTAGAGAAGAGCATTTATATGGAGCAGTCACTAGGGTTTCAAGAGCCAAGAGCAGAAGAAAAGATTTGTTTGCTGTAGAAATCATTGTACGAGCTGAAGCAATTGGCAATGGTACAAGTGATTTGACTCATATTTGAGGAGCATTGGATTTTTTAGATGCGAGTATGACTTTTGTATGTATGTTAAATCTTTAGAGGATGAGTCTAGGATGTATCTACTATTGTATGTGGATGACATGCTTATAGCATGCAAGAGTAGGAAGGTTGTGTAGGAACTAAAGATAGCCTTATCTCGAAAGTTTAAGATGAAGGATTTGGGGCCTGCAAAGAAGATCTTAGGCATGAAAATCTTTAGAGATCGAGCCAAGAGGATGCTGCATTTATCTTAAGGAGGCTCTATGGTGGAAAGGATTGGCATTGGAGATGGATCTCATGTAGGAGACTGTCAAGATGCACTATGATAGCTAGAGTGCACCGTTACTTGCTCAGAACTCTATCTACCATGCAAGGATAAAACACATTAACATTAGGTACCACCGGATCAGAGAGCCTATGGAAGAAGGTGAAGTAAAACTAGTGAAAGTCCATAGTAAGGAGAATCCAATGGATGCACTAACAAAAGTTTTTCCTCAGGATAGCTTTCATAAACGTATGAAATCGATGTGTTTAATGGATAGGATAGACTTGCCTCAAGCCTTGGGGCACCAAGGTGGTGATTGAAAGGGCAAGTGTGGTGCTCTAAAGTCCTGGGAGACCATAAAGAAGTCAAGGTGGTGGCTCTTAAAGACTAGGATTGACCGAAGATGTATCTATTGGGAATATGCACTCTTCCCACATAGATCAACGTGGCCGCTGGTGATTAGCCAAGCAACAAGGAAGTATTTCTCAAAGATTTATGCGGAAGCACGATCAAACAAATCAAGGAATAGAGAAGAAGAGAAGAAGAGATTTTTGGAAGAAAAGAGCTTTTATTCAGTATATTTTAGCACTCTTACAACCTTGACCTATTTTTAGTATATATACTTTACAAAGGATCAAGTCCAAGCTCATAGAAAAACTCTCCGAACCCAAACAACCCACGTACACAAAATAATAATCCATGAAAACTGAGCCGATCTAATTTTAGACTGAGCCGGCTAACCTGCAATTGGGTCGGTTCAGTCCTAGACTGAGCCGGCCCAATTGTGTACCATGCCAATAGTCCGAAAAGACTACTTTTTATCTTGATTTTTCTCTGAGATCTAGCCAACCCAGTCCTGGACTGAGCCGACCCAGTTCCCAACTAAGCTGGCTCAGTCTCAGTGTGAGCTAGCCCAATTTTTGAACTTTGCTATTAAGACTGATTCTTCTTACGGCTCGCTCCTATCTTCCCATGACCTATCTTCTCATGTTTTCAAGACTTGGAAGTGCCACTTCTAAGCTCACATTCTCCACCTTGGTAACTCCAAGTCCTTGTGAACTCATCTCTTCTCAACAAACCCATCCATTCCACACATCTCTGAAAGCTATCTCTAGGAAGTACCTTCATGAGTGCATTAGATTGATTCTCCTTGGTATGGACCTTCATCAGTTCCACTTCACCTTCCTCCATCAACTCTTTGATCCTATGGTACCTCACGTCTATATGCTTTGTACGTGCATGATAGACTAGGTTCTGTGCCAATAATAGAGCACTCTAACTATTACTGAATAGTGTAACCTTGCTCTTCTCCACCCCCAACTCATCAATCAGCCTCCTAAGCCAAAGGGCTTCCTTTGCAGCCTCCGTTATCCCAATGTACTGGGCCTCTATGGTAGACAAGACCGTGATTGGCTGAAGGGTTGATCTCCAAGACACCAGTCTACCATATACACAGAAGAGGTATCCAGTAGTAGACCTCCTTGTATCAAGATCATCAGTATAATTTCCATCAACAAATCCTTCTAGAGGATCTGAACCTTCATACATCTTCACAGATTATTCTCCAAATCCTCCCAGCGGCCCACCAAACACCAAATCATAATCACTTGTTCCATGCAGATATCTTAATATTCATTTCAATGCTTTCCAATATTCCTTCTCAGGGTTAGCCATGTATCTACTAACCATGCTCACTACATGTGCTATATCTGATCTATAGCACATCATAGTGTACATCACACTGTCTACAGCATTTGCATAAGAGACTCATTCCATGTACTCTCTCACCTCTTCTGATTGGGATACTGTAACCTGGAGAGAGACATATGGCTCGGCAATGGCATCTCTGTAGGTTTGGCCTTCTCCATCCCAAACCTCTCTAGAATCTTTTGGACATATTTTTCTTGTGATAAATGGAGCACTCCTTTACACCTATCTCTGCAAATCTTCATTCCAAAGATTTTCTCAGCTGGACCCAAATCTTTCATCTCAAATTCAGATGATAATGCCCTTTTCAACCTTTTCACAGCATCCATGCTTCTACTGGCTTGAGCATATCATCTACATACAATAATAGGTACAAGGCATCCTCCTCATCTACATCCTTTACGTTGACACAACAATCATGTTCACATCTGCTGAAACCCAGGCTCAAAACAAAGCTATCAAACCTTCGATACCACTAACGAGGGGATTGTTTCAAGCCATACAAAGACTTTCTTAGTAAACACACCTTTTCTTCCTATCCCATCTCCATGAAACCATCTAGCTGCTTCATGTAGATTCTTTCCTCCAAAGTCCTATGAAGGAAGGCCATCTTCACGTCCATCTGTTCGAATTTCATGTTATGCTATGCCACCAGTGACAGCAAAACTCAAATAGATGTATGACGCACCATAGGAGAGAAAATTTTTGCATAGTCAATCCCTTCCCTTTGTGAGTATCCCTTTGCTACCAGCCTTGCTTTGAATCTGACTCCACCTTGTTTTGAAGGTGCTTCTTTCTTTATGAACACCCACTTTGAGCCAATAGGTTGAGCACCCACTGGAAGATCCACCAGCTGTCATATCTGATTTTTCTCAAGTGATTCCATCTCCTCCATCATGGCCTGCATCCATGAATTATGATCCTCACTCTCCATGGCCTCTGCATAACTCTCTAGATCTCTATTAGCAGTGATGAGTGCAAAGGAGATAACCTTATCAATGCCATATCTGATCGATCTCCTAATAGTATGCTGGGGCTTGTGCAAAGCCACTCCCACCGGTACATCTCTGCTTGATGTCTGTGGCTACTCCTGTACATATATCTGAATTGCTGGCCCTCTATGCTGATTTTCAATTTGAGACAATACTTTTTTGCCTAGCTCCACCTCAACAAGAACACTCCTGTAAGTGGATGTAACCTGCATGCCATCATTTTCTGACTAGCCACTACTGTTCACCTCTATTTTTCTAGTTCCATCTATCCCAGACCTTCTCAAGATGCTCTTCTCATCAAAGATAATGTCTCTTCTGATCACTGACTTCTGTGCCTAAGAGTCCTATGGTAGGTACCCCTTGACTCATTGTGGATACCCTATGAATGTCATCTTTCGAGATTTTGGATCTAATTTGCTCCTCTCGGTTGCCTCCACATGTGCATAGGCTATGCAACCGAAGACTTTTAGGTAGCCAAGCTCCACCTTCTTTCCACTCTAGACCTCTTTTGGAATGCCTCCATTCAGCTTATAATGAGGGAACCTATTCACAAGAAAATAAGAAAAAATTAGAGCATCACCCCAAAAGAACTTTGAAAGTGATGTCTGCAGCCTCAAACTCCGTGCCTACTCGATCAGTATTCGGTTCATCCTCTCTGTGACATCATTCTGCTGGGGAGTCATCCTCACCGTGTAATGGCGTTTGATGCCATTTTTCTCACAGTACCTCCTGAACTCCAGGCTAGTATACTCCCCTCCATTGTTCGATGTCAGACACTTCACCTATCTTCCTGACTCCTTCTTTACTTCAGCTCTCTAGGCTTTGAACTGGGCAAATACCTCTGATTTTTCTCTAATCAGATAAATCCACACCTTTCTTAAGAAATCATCAATGAAAGTGACAAAGTATTTTGCCCCACCTCAAGCTGATACAGGAGTTGGTCCCCACACATCCGAGTGCACTAAATCCAGTACTCCCTCATTGCACTTGGTACTTCTGGCAAACTTCATCCTATGCTATTTGTCAAAGATGCATGGCTCACAAAGATCTGTGCCTTCTTTCTTCAAGGCTGGGGTCATACCTCTTCTGCTTAGTTCAGTGAGCCCACGGTCACTCATATGATCCATCCGATAGTACCATAGCTGATATAAAATCTGCTCCTTCTGTGCCACTGCTAGCACCTCTGCACTATCATTTACCACTGAGCTTTCCATTCTATAAAGATTGTTGCTCAGTCTTCTACCTCTCATCACCACCAAAGCACCCTCCAAAATTTTCAGACATCCACTCTTAGCCTAGCTACTAAAAGTATAATCCTGCTCCTCCAAGTAGCTCAAAGAAATTAAATTCTTTTTCAACTCTAGTACATGCCTGACATTTGATAATGTACGAATGATCTCGTTGTACATCCTCACCCTAATAGAGCCAATTCCAGCTACTTTGCATGGGTGATCGTCTCTAAGGCTGACACTTCCACCATCAACCTTCTGGTAGGTAGCAAACCACTCTCGATGAGAAGTATAGTGGTGCGAGCATGCTAAATCTGATATTCACATAGTATCACACTCTGTGGATCCATCTGATACAACTAGTAGGTCTTCTCCACTACTCACAGAAGCTGTATCATCTTCCTTACTGGCCTTCCCTTTTCTGATCTCAAAAGGGGACAATCTCTCCTTAGGTGTTCAAGCTAATGACATTTATAATATTTCGATATCATCTTCCTCTGATTGTGAGACTTTGACCTATCCTTGGATTTCCCTCTTGTTTTCTCCTTTGACCTTCCCTATGTTTTACTCACAGCCAAGATCTCAGACTTAGGGTCTCCCTTGCAGATCTTCTCCCTTTGCTCATTTGATCTAAGCACACCAACAACCTCTTCATAGTTTAGGGTCTCCTTCATATAAACTAAAGTTGTTATGAGACCATCATATAAACTTAGGAGAGAACATAATAGCAGCAATGCCCGATCCTCCTCGTCGATCTTCACATCCAAACTTATCACCTCAGAACATACCTGATTGAACCTTTGGATATGTGCAACAAGATCTCCACTTTTGAGCATCCTCAGACTATACAGGTGTTTCTTCAACCATAGCTTGTTCATCATGTTCTTCCCCATGTATGTATTCTCCAGTCTCTCATAGAGCTCGTTTGCTGTAGTTTCTATGCAAACATTGGGCAAAACCTGATCGGCCAAGCACATTCGGATTGTGCTAAAAGCAACTTCCTTCAACTCTTCCCAATCCTCAGTACTAATCTTTTTCGATCTTTCTTTTGTCAAGATCTTGTAGATCCTCTGCTGAACCAACAAGTCCTTTACTCTTTGCTGCCATAGAGTAAAGTTTTCCTTATCATCAAACTTTTCAAAATCCATCTTGAAACCACTTGATCCCATGACTTCAGATAAATCAAGAACAAATTTCTAACACCCTTCATGATCTCACACACCAGCAAAACTATCCTTCAAAGAAAATCTAACTAGCCCTAGATCCTCTTTCCAAACTTCTATATCACCGTTCCTCTATGTAAATAATCTCCACCTCAATTTAGAGATAACCATGAAGCAAACTAGAAGTTTTAGGATAAAACCTAATGCAACAAATCCTAAATATAGTAAATCCTAGGTGTCTTCATTTCTTCCATGCAACACCACTCTAATACCAAATGTTGGAAATATGCACTCTTCCCACATAGATCGACGTGGCCACTGATGATTAGCCAAGCAACAAAGAAGTACTTCTTAGGGATTTATGCGAAAGCATGATCAAATAAATCAAGGAATAGAGAAGAAGAGAAGAAGAGAATTTTGGGAGAAAAGAGCTTTTATTCAGTATATTTCAGCACTCTTACAACCTTGACCTATTTTCAGTATATATACACAAAGGGTCAAGTCCAAGCTCATAGAAAAACTCTCCAAATCCAAACAACCCATGTACATAAAATAATAATCCACGAAAACTGAGTCGGCCCAGTTTCAGACTGAGCTGGCTAACCTGCGACTGGGTCGGCTCAGACTGAGTTGGCCTAGTTGTGTACCGTGCCAATAGCCCAAAAATACTGCTTTCTATCTGAATTTTTCTTTGAGACCTAGCCGGCCCAATCCTAAACGAAGCCGACCCTGTTTCCAATTGAGTCAGCTTAGTCTCAATATGAGCCAGCCCAATTTCTGAACTTTGCTATTGAGACTGATTCTTCTTTCAGCTCGCTCCTATCTTTCAATGATCTGTCTTCTCATGTTTTCAAGACTTGGGAGTGCCACTTCTGAGCTCATAGTATCAGCAAAGATAAAAAGGCTGGCATACAGTCAGACTGGCTCAAACAAGTAGTGGAGTTGGCTCGATCTAAGATCGAGCTAGCTCGGCCCATATCCGAGCCGGCAGTCTTAATTAGATAGAAAACATGGCTCGAGAAGATGTAGTCGAGCCGGCTTGGCTTCTAATCGAGCCATCTTGATAGTGGCGAACAGATTTGGATGGATTTCTATTTAGTCTTGGATTAGATCTAATCCAAGGGGTCTTAAGGCCTGGTATAAGAGATCTTAAGGTGGCTAATTCATGTATTGGGCTAGGTCTTTAGTCCAAGGGATGAGAGCATGCAAGACATGGGTTTACATGGGCTTGGGTGAGTGTTTTCATGTATGGATTAGCCGAGGAGAGTTTTTTAGGGCTGAGTCATATTAACTCAGCATGTCTATATATATACTTGTATATGTAGATTATGGTGGAGAGAATGAATTGAATCCTTTCTTTCTGAAATTCTAGTTTTCTCTCTTTCTTACTCTACTGCCATCTCATCTTCTTATCATCTGATCTTTATCTTTCTTGCTATCATCTCCAACTTGCTTTCTCAGAGTTGATAAAAGGTACAAGAGTTTCCACAGATCCTAAAATAATTCATAACATCCAGTAGGTTAGGGCTAGATGACTGTAGAGCAGTGCAGAGATGAAGCATGGAGCGTGCAGTGCTACAATAGTGCTTTCCTGGAGGCACAGGGGCTGAGAGAGGCTCAGCAGTTGAGGGATGTATCTCAGTAAAGAGTGTCAGGGGCATCTCAGGAAAATTGCAAATAGGTCTCAGGAAGAGCCAAGGGGGTCTTAGGGAGCACCAAGGGCATCTAGCAGCCGAAAGTATCATGGATCAGGTATCTTCTATAGGGACACTAGGGAGAGTCACAGTTCAGATGGAGGATGTTTCTCTAGGCACAATTAAAGCAATGGTTGGTGTTGGGGCAGAAGAAGAGAAGTGCTAGGATGAAGTTTCCTAGGATTCAGTCACTGAAGAAGAAGAGTTGGATGAGCTCTTGGGTTTCGAAGGTGCTTGTGGATTGCGGAGGTATCCAATATGGCTTCGGAGTGGGTCCACAGAGTGTGGAGAGTCTGAAGGAGCAGCAATGATATTTGAGATGTAGCGGTAGGCCCAGCAGTAAAGCATTGGATGGTTGGCCTCGAGTGACTCGAATATAGAGTTAGGATCTTCTGCGGCATCAGAAAGACTTTGATTTCAGGTGAAGCACCAGACAGAGGTGGCTTCATAGATGGAGAGAAATGTGATATGAGTTTAGAGCAGAAGAATGTAGGAGGACCAATATTCTAGCACTAATGTCGGAGATGCATAGTTTCAAGTGGAGTAGTACGTGCAGGAACGACAGGTGAAGTTCTGAGGAAACCATATTAGGATATACAATGAGTGCCGATACAGGAATGCTACAGGATCTCAAGAGAAGTATAGGATAATTGATGCAGCTATCAAGTAGAAGGGTGTCTACAATTTTTAGGATGGTGTAGAACAAGCAAACCAAGGTCTTCAGTGGTTGAGGCAGTCATCCCAAAGGCCTCAAAGGATGCACAATAGCTGAAGAGGATTAGCGAAGGCAATGTTTGCACAAGAGGCTATCAGGGTGTGCAGCGACAGCAGGATCATGCAGGAGGGCATTGCTAGGGGTTTGCCAAAGCTTGGGAGCACCAAGGTGGAGATTATGAGGATTTGTAGTGCTCTCAAATCTTAGGAGGCCACAGGAGGAGCCAGCATGTTGGCTCTAGGAGACTAGGATGGGTATATCCTAGGGCTAGGACAGGAGTTATCCTAGATGAAGGTGGTGTGTAGCCCTGCATGGACTCGAGATTCAGGTGTGAGGACCTTGAGAGGCTTGGTAGGTGCTCTGAAGATCTGAGACACAAGGTAGAGCAAAGGACCAAAGCTAGAAGAAGAATCAGCCAAGATAAGGTCAAGTGGGCTAGCTCGAATAGGTAGTTGAGCTGGCTCGAGCTGGCTCGGGGCGCAATTGAGCCGGCTATCTTAGGCAGACAGAAGATAGGGTTTAGATGAGACACAGTCGAGCCAGCTCAACTTCTAAGAGAGCCGACTTGGTGGTGGCAAATAGAACTAGATACGATTTTCTATTTGGTCTTAGATTGGGATTAATCTAACGGATCTTAAGGCCAGGTCCAATAAGTTCTTAAGGGGGCTAACTCAAGTATGGGTTGGAACTAGATCCACGGGATGAGAACATATGAGACATTTGTACATGGACTCGGTGAGTGCTTTCATATATTGGATTAGTTAGAGAAGTTTTTGATCGAGCATAATAGCTATGTATAAATACATAGGTTGTATAAAGATTTCATTATGCATTGGAATATAGATCTTTTCTCCGTCAATCTTTCTTCTCTCTTTTCTCTAGAGTGGCCGCCCAAAGGGAGGCACCTCCCTTAAGCCCAAAGAGCGAGGCATCCCATCATATATCCAGATTGATGGATCGATGATCTGCTGCCATAGAGAACATCAAAGATCTTCTCAGATCCATGCTAAAGATTAGGAGTTTTTGCTGCAATTGGTACCAAAGTGGTACCGATTGTCCCAACAACCTTGGTGGGTGCTGACTCCTTGACGAGCTCAGGGGCATCAGCGGCAAGTCCGGTAGAAGGAATGTCAGCTCCAACTATGGAAGGCTCAGTTTCATCATCAAAAGAATCTTTTGGTCCATCCAGCAGGAAGCCAAGGTCCAGTTTGAGGAATCTCTTGGCAACCCTCTGTTGGTAGAGATCAAAGCCCTTACTGAAGGTTTCTTTTGCAAATTCAATTTTGATGTCTTCTTATTCTCTTGAGGCCTTGAAGTCCGAGATGGCCCACTTCTTAGCTTCAATGATTCGCCTCTCTCCTTTGGCAACCTTGACCTCAGCTTTCCTTCTGCCCTCTACTTTCGAAGCTAGTGTACTCTTCATCTCTACCTAATAATTATCATAAATTTATAAATAAAAGTATTTAAATCATATATTAATTAATATTTATTTAAAAGAATTTATATTTTTATTAATGTTTTGCAAGAACGAAGCTCATCAATGCAAAGAGCTAGATTTATGAATTCAAATAGATCAAATTTCACTCAAATCAGAGCTAAAGTAGAAAAGAAATGGAAGCTGGAAGTTTAAATTAAAAAAGAATTTAATTTTGATAGGCCGGTTCCAGCTAACTCGGTCTAGAGTAAAGCCAGCCCAACCAACCATGGCCCGTGCTAGTAGCGGCCAAGCAGACCAACCCAGCCCGCATGCACCGCAGCCCATTCTGGCCCAAAACCCCATAGCAGTCGACATTAGGATGATGTCAAGAAACCATGCGGTCTATGGTGGACTGCATGCTGACTCAGTGCACGTAGACCCTTAAAAGATATACGAAAATTTTCATGCAGCTCACAGGAGCATCTTAATCATTTTATCCGACAAGGCAGCTGCTGATTGGAAGCAATCTTTGTTATGCCCGATCTTCACGTGATCTATAGGCAGGCAGGAGTGGATTTGAGTCGTGTGGCTCTCAGCAATGCCAGTCAAGATCCGATGGTCGGGATTAATTTCTAGTTTGATTAGGATTTTCAACCTTTCTTCTGCATGATTCGGTAGCCCAAATTCACCCAATCAGGCATTCGACGGACCAAATTTGATCTAGGCATTGATCTTGAAGTTGAACAGGGGTTTTGATGATTTTTAAAGTGGATGATTACATTCTGACGACCAGAAAACACCAGACATGATGAATTTGAACCAAACTCAAAATAGGACCTTGGAAAGGACTCAAAACACCGCTGTTTGTCCTCTATTTAAACCCTCTATGACCTAAATCCTGAGATAGATCCTCTACGCCAAATCCTTCTCCTCTCTCAGTAGAATAGAGCCTCCTCCCTCTCTTTCTCTCTCTTCTCCTCCTTCTTTCTTCCTCCTTTCTTCTTCTTCCATCTATCATCAGAGCAGCTTTGAAGATGTCGGAAGTGAGCAGATCATCAACGATGCATGGCTAAGGAGCTGAATTCTTGGAGAGTAGATGAAATCTTTGAGCATGGATTATACTTTTCTTTTTCTTTATCTTTTGTAATTACTTTTTATGCAAACATATTCTCCTACCTAATTTTTAACAAAATTTGTTTTTTTATGCATGAGTTATTGACTTTTTGACATGCTTAATATTGGTTAAAGATCTAAATAAATTATATTCAATGGGATGGATTGTGATCGGTATATACAGTCCATACTCAATTTAATAATTTATTTTAGAAAAAAATTATTAAAAGCCATGTTCTTAATTTTTAAGAATTAAAGTATGAATAATTTATGATTTTGTAGAGATGGATCATTATCAAGATATATAATTCATACTCTAAAAAAAAAAATTATAATCATAACTAAATTTTTAAAATAATAAATTTTTATATTAGAAAGAATTACCATAACCCTACTAAAGATGGATTCAAAATTCTAGAGTACCTTTAATAAATTCTAAAACTCTAATTAATTAAGTATTTATTTTTTTTAATTTATTTTTTTAATCTACTTATTTAAATCTTTTTAAAATTAAATTTAAAATTTTATTTTTAATTAAACTAAACATAATTCAGCCTTCAATTTTTGAGAAAATCAACATCCGACACACCACTATTCTAAATATTAAAATTGAGTTTAATTTTTATTTATTTCTATAATGATAAACAATCAAATTTTTAGCACCACTATCAGAGATTATAGTATAGTTGCTTCAATTAATTAAAAATTAATTAATTAATTAATTAAAAAATTAAAAAATATATATAAATAATTTTATTGCTCTTTAATTTTATCTAGTAATTATTATTTTTCATAACTGATTTCTACTTTCTATAGTTTAGATTAATTTATTGTATTTTAAGATTTAATCACTTGAATTTATTTTCTTCTGCAAATTCATACAATCAAAAACTTAAAATATATCTATAAAATGATAAAACCATAAATCCTTAAAAAAATCATTGACATCGCATAATACTTAATTAATCCAGTGTAAGCACAAATATAAAATAAAATTAATTTTTAACAAGTTTGGACATCTTGTTTGATTTGCATTATATATTCATAATATACTTTAAGGGCATTAGCCATTAAACAAGATAAGATGAGAATTTGATCATCCTTAGCTCACAAACTACCACCTTTCATATTACATTGATCTAAATCTTAATTTAAAATCAATTAGACGTTGGTCCTAGGATATTCAAGCTCATTAGCACAAGAAAGCCCTAAAGTTGGATCAAGTTTGGGTTGGTTAATTACTCGGTGTCTAAGGCAAGTGGTTCAAAGATTATGATTTTCAATTGCTTCCATTGTCTGACCTGACCAACTCAGTTGGTATCTAATAAAAGTAACAAGAAGGAAACCTCCCACATCTCATACTTACCTAGCTGAATTAGTTAGCCAATTTTGAGCTTGGAGTACTTGAAGGTGATCTTGGAACAGTTCGGAGCTGTCTAGATCTAGGTTAATCCTAGGATAGAGAGTCCATGCTTACTTAACTTGATTATAATTAATACCAAAGTCAAACCTAATTAAAGCATTCTTTTCTCTTTCATCTCTAGATTTAGGACTCATCTTTAGAATCCTTTTCTTTCTTTTCTTCCATCTCTTAAAAAAAACTCTAAATATATATATATTAATAATTTTAAAAAAATTATTACAAAATAGCAACTTGGAAAAGAGAATCTGGTCGGTTAGTAAGAATAGATCCAAATGCTATCTAATCCAAGAAATTTCTAAGTCCATAATGCAGATAGATCAAGAACCTCAAATCTTAAAAGACTTCTACTATCCAATTGGGTCAGCTCAACCATCTTATATCCAATTACCTTAGATCAATGCAATCAATTTTGAAATTAAATCTCAAATCATCAACATGCTCCCTAAATTCATCGAGATTGAGGATGCATATATTTTCATTCGAGAATTTGAGGAAGAATGTGATACTATGAGAATACACTAACTCTTAGAAGATGCTATTAAACTTAGGCTGATTAATTTTTTTCTTAAGAAAAATATAAAAAATTAGCTATATAGTCTACCCAACCACTCAATCACAACATAGGATGGCTTTGTCAAAGTATTCTTAAGGAAGTTCTTCCCACATTACGAAACAGTCAAGTTAAGAAATGAAATTAATCAATTTTATCAATTAGGGGGAGAGTCTTTCTAGAAGTATTTAGATTGATTGAAGAACCTCTTTAGTCAATGCCCACACCATGGAATAGAAACATGGAGGTTATGCCAAATCATTTATGAAGGTCTAGACCCAAGTTCTAGAACTATGCTAGAATCAATATGCCAGGGCCAATTCATGCACAAGGAACCTAATGAGGCTTGAAAATTTTTAGAGCATCTAGCAAAAAAGAGTTTACAGTGGGAAGTAACTAGGAAACCAATGTCAGTAAGAGGTGGTATACATCAAGTCCCAACAACCCTAGCTGTAGAAGTCAAAATAACTACTCTGTAATGAAGATTAGAGGCCTTAAAATTATAGAGACTAGCCAATGTAAACCAAGTATCTGCATCCATGTGCAACAATTTTAGTGCACTAGACCATATCATAGAGGAATGTTCCTTTTGAAGAAAAAATCCTATTTTCTGCCATAGGATCGTTCAGATCTAATTAGATTTGAAGAGATATTTCAAAAAATTTTCTAAAAATTTTAATTAGATTTGAGACATCTTAGATCTTATCCTATAGATCTGATATTAAAACTAAAAAAAATTAAAATTAAATCTAATTTAATTTTCTTACCTTTGTTAGGTAAATAGCTTTTATCCTACCGATGATCTGTTGTCACCTAGGGTTTTGGATGTAGCCACGCAATTGCCTGACCTCTATCAGAGTCCACTCAGATAGGATCTGGATGCACTTTTCTTATGGATCTAATCTCAAAAGATTAAATCTAAATCTGATTTGTGAAGTCTTCAAACAAACTTTGAAGGCAACACCCTATCTCTTGATCTAGATCGCCTTGTCTTATTTTATCTTCAGCTTTTCTTAACTTTTGATGGCTGAAACCTCACCAACTCTATTGTGGGCATGGAGAAAAGAGGGTGGAGCTCTAGATGGGGCATGGAGAAGGTTTATGGTAGCAGCATATGGGCATGGTGATGAAGGAATTAAAGCCCTAGGGTGTAGGGTCTTTAAATAGACTCCTGCACCACCTTAGAGTCCCATTTCATTAAGCTATCAAATTGCTTGATAACTTAGGACTCTAGAGCTGATAGCCAAATCCCAAACCTGATTGCTATGAGGTTTGGTCGGCCAAAAACATCTCCAAAAGTGGTGGCATGAAGGGATAAGGAAGAGTCCAAGGCGCCTAGGACTCTTCCCTCAAGAGTTTAATCCAAATCAAACTCTATCTTAACCCAGTCTAGGCACCTCCAAAAATCACAAAATTTGGCACACCCAAAGTATGACTCGAGTTCTATCACATATCCATAAATCAAAGGAAAAGAGATCCTAAAAAATTTTTTAGAAGGCTCTGATCCTATGACCCTTAATTCTCTCAATTGGGTCAACTATTGACCCTAGTCCAATTGCATTTCAAAATGGATTTATTTCTAGAATAAACCCATTTATTTCTAGACATGTTTTAGCTAGATAAAAATAAACCCATTTACAATCCAAGAATGAGTCAAATCAAATTTGACCCAACAGAGATAGATCAGAAAAACTACAGAAGGAGAATGTCAGGCTCAATCATGTGTTAGCATGATTTTCTTGAACCTGATTTGATAAAATCCAAATCAATAGAATTGAGTTAGACTAATTGATTATATTTAGATCCAAACTCTTATTTGTATGATCCAATTAAGTTCAGTTCTGTATGGTAATGAGATATATCATGATTTCTATCATGGACATCATCGAAATATCTTTCGATGGATCAGAACTTTTCTGATTCATACAATTAGAATGATTGATCATCAAGATCATTCTAATTACTCCCAAAATCTATCAGTGATACCAAGCAGTATATAGTGGTAGGCCATCAAAACTGAAAGCAAATCTCTCATTGTAGCTGTCTGTGTGATTGGGTTCTTCTATTTAGAGTTCCAATAGAATTAGGGTTAAGGTGAACTCGTCAAACCCAAAATCCATCATATGAATTAATCATTTGATTTGAGTCCGATGTGAAACCCTAATAGAAACTCTTTCTATCATCTTCATACTACCATGGCCATGGGCTTAAGAACTCGATCTCATGATCATTATAGGGCTACTCCTCATGTACCGAGATAGATAGATCTTCTATTGGTGCAATCCAATTCCTACAATGAACATGCTATAGCTAACATACACCTCAAGATTCTGAATGGCTAGGAGATCAAATTATGGTGTAGTCAAACTATAACACCCTCAAGATGATTGTCGATGCACCTCAAGTCAAAGAACCAGACACATCACTATAGCATCAAGTCAGTCATCGACGAGAAGATAGACTCTCTTATGACTGCTCAAAGTGGTCACACTCAGTGCCCTCGTTCTCTAACGAGTACCTATACTCTTGCTCTAGTGTCTCCATACTGTAAACTCAATACTCATCTATCTTAAGAAAGCGATTGTACACCAACCTTCTAGATCGATCACCATCTTCGTGATGATCCTATGGTCATGATCAATATATGAGTTAATTATGAAAATTTATGTCTTAAATTTTCAACTCTTAAAAATATGAATTATCATTACCATTAACTTGTAGAATGTATCACAGATACTTTAAATACACACACTATGATAGAAAATAATTTTTTTATTAATTTATATTTAAAATTATAAAATTATCTCTAGAAGTGTATTACAAGTGTTTAGCCAATCTGACTTCTACAGCACACATCTAACAAACTTTCACTTAACCTAAAGTCAATTGGCTACAAATTTAAGTCCCATCTTTTAAAGGTGGGCTTCGATCTTCTGCTATCCCAATGGCTTCGTTAGTGGGTCAACTGCATTATCTATGATATCAACTCTCTTGACCTGATGTATCCCTTCTCGAGGTAATTATAGATCAGATGGAATCATCACTCGATGTGCTTGGATTTTTGATGAGACCTCGGCTCCTTGGCAGGGGCTATGGTGCCATTGTTGTCATAGTATAGAGGGATGGCATCCGATGGCATCACTCCGAGCTCTGTGGTGAACTTTTTGTATCAGAATGCCTCCTTCATAGCTTCCAATGTAGCGATGTATTCTACTTCTCTGATGGAGTCTACTATCATCATCTTCTTGGAACTCTTCCAGCTAACAGCACCACCATTATATATAATAGACTTCCAAATGTCGACTTTTAATCATCTATGTTGGACATAAAATCCGAGTCTGTATTGAAGGGAAATCCTGATTTTTCGGTCCAGGTTCGTCCAGATCTGATCAGATCAAGAGATATATTTCAAAATTTTTCTCTTGATCTCAATCAGATCTTGATATGTTTCAGATCTGATTCTTATTATTTTAATAAATAAAATAAAATAAGATAAATTAAATCAAATTTAATTTACCAGATTTGGGTAATCCTATTACCCTGTAGATGATCCTGATTGCAGTGGAAGGTTCTGGATCTAGCCACGCAAGCGCCTGGCCTCTACCGGTATCCACTCGGGTTGGATCTTGAGATCCTCTTCTTCTCTATCATGCCTCCAAAAATTAGATCTGGATCTAATCTGGAGGATCTTCAAAACTCCTTTTGAAGATCAGCAGTCATCCTTTGCAGTAGTGCAGCCTTCTTCTTTTGATCGCCTTTCTTTTGATCTGGAATCGCACCAACCTGAAGTCCAAAACTCTTTTGGACATGGAGAGGAGAAGGAGGAGAAGTTTAGGCATGGAGGAAGAGGGGAGAGGCAGCCTTGGGGCGTGGGAAATCTCTATTCTAATTGCATTAGCATCTGAGTTGGGCGCAGGGTCTTATTTATAGACTAAGCGTGATCCAACTCCTCTTCTTCCCAACCAATCACAACCCTTTGTGAAATCAGATCTAAATCTGATTGGTGGGAATAGAGTCCCTGGATTCCTCCTTAGAGGGCACCTAAGACCAGTCAAAGTTGGTTCTTAGAAGAACTCTAATCGGAATCCAAAAAGGAGATGGAGTCCTTGTCCAACAAGGACTCCAAGGCGCCTCCAACTTGGGCGCACGCCTAAGGGTGGCGTGCGCCCTCCTCCTTGCCAGGTTCTGGCAGGGGGACAGGCCCCCACCAATTCTCCAATAGGTGCATGACACGTGGACAAAAGTCAAAGTGTCTATGGTCAACATTTGACCAGTCAAAGGTCAACTTTTGACCAAAGTCAAAGGACCAAAAATGGCAGGTGACCAAAAATGGCAGGTCATGTCTTATAAAATAAGACAACCTTATTCTGACTTGGACAACCTCCAGTCAGACCATATGAAGGCCTCTGATTGAGCACAAACTCCTTTGGCTCAGTCAGGACAACTTATTTATGATAGTAAAAGAAGAACGTTAGGTTCAATCGAGTGCTAGCACGATTTCCTTGAACCTAATTGAATCTCATTCAGATCAATTGAACTAGATCAGTTCAATTGATGATCACCAGATTCAAACCCTTGTTTGTGTGACCCAGTTAGGTTCAGTTCTGTATGGTAATGGGATATGTCATGATCTCTATCATCGACATCATCGAAACTCCTTTCGATGGATCAGAACTCTTCTGATTCGAACAGCTAGAATGATCGATCATCTAAATCATTCTAATTGCTCCCAAAATCCACCAGTGACACCTAGCAGTATATGGTGGCAACCCATCAGAGCTGAATGCGAACCTCTTGGTGCAGCTACCTGTGTGATTAAGTTCTTCTATCTTGAGCCCCGATCAGATTAGGGTTAAGGTAAACTCGTCAAACCCTAGTCTCTGTCATATGATGTAATCATTCGATTCGAAGTCCAATGTGAAAATCTAAATAGAAACTCTTTCTATTATTTCACTCTGCCATGGCCATGGGCTTCTGGACTTGATTCTCATGATCATCATAGGGCTGCTCCTCTACCACCGAGGTAGATAGATTCCATCTTGATGCAATCCAGTTCCTACAATGAACATGCTATAGCCAACATACACCTCAGGATTCTATATGGCTAGGAGACCGAGTAATGGTGTAGTCAAACTATAACACCCTCAAGGTGAACTGCCGATGCATCCTCAGGTCAAAGAACCAGACACACTACTGCAGCATCGAGTCAGTCATTGACGAGAAGGTAGACTTCCTAATGACTACTCGAGGTGGTCACGCTCAGTGCCCTCGTTCTCTAACGAGTACCTGTACTCTCGCTCCGGTGTCTCCACACCGTAGACTCAAGACTCATCTACTAAAGAGAAGCGATTGTACACCAACCTTCCGGATCAATCACCATCCTCAGTGATGATCCTATGGTCGGGAAGCATTTTATGAGTTAATAATGATTATTCATGTCTTAAATTTTCAACTCTTGAAAATATGAATTATCATTACCATTAACTCAAAGGATGTATCACAGACACTAAATACACATATGTGATAGAAAATAATTCCATTTTATTGATTATAGTCAAAATTATAATTTTGCCCCTAGAAGTGTATTACAAGTGTCAGCCAATTCTGGCTTCTAGGGCACATATATCTAACAATCTCCCACTTGTCCTAAAGCCAATTGGCTACAAGTCTAAGTCCCATCTTCTCAAGGTGGGCTTCGATCTTTTGTTGCTGGCCCAATGGCTTTGTAAGTGGGTCTGCCACATTATCTGTGGAGTTGACTCTCTTGACCTCGACGTAACCCTTCTCGAGGTAATCGCGGATGAGGTGGTATCGCCGCTCAATGTGCTTGGACTTTTTGGTGAGACCTCGGCTCCTTAGCAAGGGCTATGGCGCCATTGTTGTCGCAGTATAGAGGAATGGCATCTGATGGCATTACTCCAATTTCTGCAGCAAACTTCTTGTACCAGAATGCTTCCTTCGCAGCCTCTGATGCAGCGATATATTCTGCTTCCATGGTGGAATCTGCTATCACAGTTTGCTTGAAACTCTTCCAGCTGACAGCACCACCATTGCACACAAACAGACTCCCAGATGTCGACTTTCGATCATCTACATCAGGACATGAAATCCGAGTCTGTGTATCCCTGGACTTGGAGTTCTCCATTACCAAAGACCAACATCATATCCTTAGTTCTTCTCAAGTACTTAAGGATACATTTCACAGAAGTCCAGTGTTCTTCACCTGGATTTGACTGATATCTGCTTGTGACACTCACAGCATGGGCTATATCAGGTCGTGTACATAGCATGGCATACATGAGGCTCCCTATTGCAGAAGCATAAGGGATCTTGCTCATGCGTTCTATTTCCTCAGGTGTGCTAGGGCACATCTTCTTGGAAAGATGAATACCATGTCTGAAGGGTATTAATCCCCTCTTAGAGTTTTCCATACTAAACCTCTTTAGTACTTCCTCTATGTACATCTTCTGTGAAAGTCCTAGCATCCTATTCGGTCTATCCCTATAGACCTTAATTCCTAGAATAAAGGATGCTTCACCTAGGTCTTTCATGGAGAATTCCTTGGACAACCATACCTTTGACTGATGTCAACATGGGAATATCATTCCCAATAAGGAGGATGTCATCCACGTACAATACGAGGAAGACAACAGCGCTCCCACTGACCCTTTTGAAAACACATGGTTCCTCTTCATTTTTGATGAAACCAAACTTTTGATCACATCATTGAAACGAGTGTTCCAGCTCCGAGATGCTTGCTTAAGTCCATATATGGACCTTTGCAGCTTGCAAACCTTGTGATCAGTATCACTGGATGTGAAACCTAGCGGCTGTTCCATATAGATATCTTCCTCAAGATATCCATTTAGGAATGCCGTTTTCACGTCCATTTGCCATATTTCATAATCGAAATAGGCTGCAACAGCAAGCAATGTGCGGATGGATTTTAGCATAGCCACTGGGGAAAAGGTATCCTGATAGTCAATGCCTTCACGTTGACTATAACCTTTTGCCACCAGTCTAGCCTTGAATGTCTCCACATTCCCATCTGCACCAATCTTTCTCTTGAAGATCCATTTACACCCAATAGGTACTATACCTTCTGGTGGATCTACCAAGGTCCAGACTTGGTTTGAGTGCATCGAGTCGAATCTTCTGACTTCATTGCCTCAAGCCATTTCTCGGAGTCGATATCTGATATCGCCTCGTTGTAGGTTTTGGGATCATCACCATGAGCACCATTACCTATGAGGAACATTTCCTCTACGTCCTCTGGAAATAATACCTAAGTATCTTTCAGGGGGATGGGAAACTCTTTCCGATCTACGAGGTGGAGGAGGTAGTGTTCTTATTGGCTCAACCTGATTTGGTTCCACTCGGTCCTTAGCTCTTTCCACTTGTGAGACTTT